>VWYP01003856.1:43715-157002 GCA_013400435.1 Pycnonotus jocosus | reverse complement strand
AAAAAAAAAAAAAAAAAAAAAACACGTTCCAGGCCTGGAGAGATATGGCCTGACTTTTTTGATTTAAGGGTCTCTAACACTCAGAGAACAGAATTGTCGTAAATCACCTTCTTATCTTCAGTGATTTTTAGCTGATCTGAGACCTGTATCTTCCTTTGCTGCCACTTCCATGTTTCTCTCCAGAAACATGAGTTGCACATTAACTGTAACCTATAAAGTTTTTCTGTTCAATAAAAGCAGCAAAACATACTTTTTGTAGCCTATTTGCTTTGTGTAGACTTGAATGAAGTCAAGCTCAGGCATCTGAACTGCCTAAACACAGTGCATAGGTAGTGATTTAGTGTGCATTTACTTAGAACCCAAACTCATTAACTCCACAAAACTAATTTGTCAACCCCCAAAAGGATGTACATGTCATGAAGCAAAATCAGGGCTGCCTGATCTAAGCTTGACAATTCCTCCGTCCAGAAACTACAAAGGCTCTTCTTTCTCAGCAATTGTGGTCATCCAGCTTACCAAAAGACTACAGAAATGCAAGTTATGAGAAGCTACTTTGGCATCTCTAACAAACTCTGCTCCTAACATGACATGTCAACAGCAACCAAAGAGGTAGACAGAATTGCAATTTTACATGAATTTGCTTGGAGTAAGGAGTCTGAAAAAAATCACAGAGCTTTAATTCCCAGGTTTTTTTTCTGAAAAACTTTCCTTCTTTGTGCAAAACTGACTGATTGAAAACATCAGGTTATATTATAAATAGTGCTGTTAAATAGATCATAATTTCTTCAAGTGGAAGCACACCAGCTTGGTATTATATGAAAATAGGCTGAGTGCATTTTTTTCCTTGCAATTTGTGGAAAATGTAACTGGTCTTTTTTCTTACTAAAAAAAAATCAAACCAAAACAAACCAAAACAAAATCCACAGAAATCAACAAAAAACATTCCATACCTTTAGACAGAAACAGATCCCCAGATGCAAGCTTTAACTCTTTTCTTTTACCTTTCCTGTGATATGTCAGGGCACAGCTGGTAGTTGCTCAGTTTAAAAGCATCTCCCATGGGAAGCAGGAATGGGCCACTCCCATAAACCCATCTGGGAGTCTGACTCAAAGTTCACCAAAGGAAGGGGCTGCCCTTGGCCACACTACCTCCAAGCTATCACCCAAACTTCCAGGAAGAGGGACCTTCTTGGGGCCCTGGTGCTGTGCTTCATATACACCATCAGGCACTGCCAGGAGGAGACTGCACACAGACAGGCAGAAAGCTTCTCCACACAAAATACAGAAGCCAAAATGGAACTTCTGCTGCTCAACTCTTTTTTGTCTGTTCACTCTTTTATTCCATAGGTGCTCATCTCTTAAACTAACTGCTATATTCCATCTATGCTTTATCTTGACCACTGTCACCCCCATGAACAATATCCATACTTCATGAGTGGAGAGATTTTACATCATTTTATTTGCTTGTTGTCTTAGGTCCTGCTTCTGAAAAGAACCTTACACAGGCCCAGGGTCCTAATTTCTCTTGTGAGGACAAGCAACAAGAAAACTTGAGTAGTGAGTTAATCGTACAAGACACAAATGCAGCTGCAATCAGTACAAGACAACTTTCCAGGTCAAAACAAAGTGCTCTGTGTCAAGGATGGTGGGCAACATTTTCGGAAATGCCCATGGAAGGATGTCCATAAAAGAGCAGTAGGGAAAGGAACCATAGCAGGCTTTGGAATTGGCAGTGACTCCGTCACACCAGCTTTCTCACATGCAAGTTTTACTCCATGCTCAGAATGCTGTGAGGTGGCCTAGGACTCAGAATGCTGCTCTTATCAATCTTGAGATGATGAAGCATAAGAAAATTTTGTCAACATGTGACCAAGGACAATATTGTGCTCAGAAAACAGCAAGCATTCAGCAAAGGATTGAGTTTTGACACCATCAAAGCAACATCAGTCTCAGGGCAACTGCTCAGTCAGTGTGATTCAATTGCAAATGTCCTGGCAAACAGCAGGACGCTAAATGCAGAGAGCCATGAACCCTTCAGTTCTTTGTAAATGGTCCATTTGCTGCAATAAAGAAATGAGGGTCAGTAGGGAAATGATTTCCCTATTTATTTTTTTCATTTTTCATAAGGCCAATTCATTCAGGACCATTAGGTTACATATCCAACCAACCCTAGAATCATATCAGTTTCTTAGAATGCCTTCCATTTTTTGTATTGCTTTTAACAAGTTTTTCTCTCTTGTGTTCCAGATAACTGAAAAACCCTCACAAGAGAATTTCTTCCTTCTCAAAAGCTAGGAAAGAACATATCACAATAAGCCAGATTTCTTGCTACTGCAACTTTATTGATTTAAAAATGTTCAGATGCAGATAATCTGGGATAATAACTTCCTTCAAGTGTGAGCAGATAAACAAAAAGCTGCCACAATAGCAGCAGTCTATCACAATACATAGGACTAAAACTGTTCTTATTTATACCAACACAGAGGGATCCACCTTGAATCTTTAGGTGAGCTGCTGTTTGGGAACCAGCCACAGATTTTTTTTGATAACATGGTACATTTTGAGCTAACCTAAACAGAAGATGCTCAGTGGAACTCCTAGATGAAAACTAACAGAAGGCATACCAGAGAGAGGTCACAATCTTCACCTCAGATGTGTTTATGTTGGGTGTGGGGTTGTTTTTATTTGGGCTCTAGAAACCAGTGCAGTAAACAGCTGGAGTATAGAGGTAATATATGCTTTATATCTTACCAAATTGTTCTTTGAATGCAACCTCTCCAGTTGCATCCAGGAATTTATCAAAAAATAAATTGCATGATCAGCCTCACCACATGTCGTGTCACTTGTGCTTAAGTTGGATTTGGCATATGACTTTGTTGGTGTTGCCTTTGGTTTCTGTTTACTTTTCTGTATGTTCAGATGCTTGATGTGTGTTGTCCTTACTAAACACATACACAACAATCCAGGCTCAGGAGCATTTTCTGGACGTGCTTTACTATGCACATTGTATACATATACTACATTGATGGCCCAATGTAAAGACACAGGCTGCTCCTGGAGAAGCTGTCAAGAATATTTTGGCTAACATAGAGACCTGGAAGATGAGACTTTTATTCATATTGTTTGTTCTGATCAAAAATCATTACTTCTGGGCAATTTTTCCAGCAAATTTGAAGGGATTTTGTACTCAGCTACACACAACCACAACTTTTCACATTTTTGTACTGGTGTTGGGAGTATTATAATTAAAATTTTGTATGGGAAAGCCGAATCATGAAAAGATCTTTTTGTGGGTTAATTTTGCTCCGCCACAAACCCATTTACTAAAACGTGTTTATGCCAAAAATGTTTATGTGCCTTTTTTTGCTCTAAATTAAATACAGATAATAATTACAATGAATCACTGAAAAAGTCTGTATAATTTGAAACTGTAATTAAGTGAAAAGTGTATTAGCCTTCAAAAAACATTTGGATGGCTCTAAGCGTGCTGCCATGTCTTAGCTTATTGCATTCCTGCGACCATGACTGATGCTAAGGACCACATTTTAGTGACGCTCTAATGATTCATCATTGAGCATGTTGTGATGACTCGATATTCTGGCAGACAAAGTGGACTTACAGAAAGGTGTTATCTGGGGAAAAAACCTTCAATAAATCTGAATAAAACTGCAAAATTTTCAGAAATATATGAAAGACTGTCATAATTTTTATATGTGTTGCACAATGTAATTGCTTTTTCATTGGTGTTGCAAGTTTAAATCTGTGAAAATAGGATTCCATTTCACATGCAGAATCAAGGCTTAGGGAGTGAAATGCCCTCCACCCAAATGTGCAGACTGAGTCATATTCTGTGGCTGCTGACAGGGTTTTTAAAAAGGCATGCCCATGTCTTTTCTCAAAGCCACACGTGCCTGGCACTCACCCACCCCAGTCAGAAGGCAGAGGAGCAACTTGGAAGTGAGAAAGAGAGGAGAAGTGAAGCAGAATTGTTGCCCAGGCAGAAGGAGAGTGATCAGGGCTCTCTAGGGAGATCTAATACCCAGTGGCACTGGGACAGGGGTGTCATATGGCTTAGTCCCTGCCATGGTGCTTGTGGGTATCTGGGTTGATCAGCCACTGCTCTGTCCCCCACCCGCACTCATGGGGGTTTTGCTGGCCAAGAGTGTGCAACTGCAAACCAGCTAGGAGGCAGAAAGCCCAGCTTTGGGAACAATCTGCTCTCCAACAGGGTGAATGGAAAAAGAGACATCATATCTCAACATCCTCAGCTTTGGACACACATGTGTGGTAATTAAATGCACTGTTAGATGCATTACCCAAAGCTCCTCTCAGAATAAATGAGGGAGTAAAAGTGCACAGCTATAGTGATAGAAAAAAATTTCATCTAAATACCCATGGTAAAATAATCATAATAACATAGAATTGCTTAGGTTGGAAAATACATTTAAGACCCCTGAGTCCCTGAGTTAACCCATCACTGCCAAGCCCACCACTAAACCATGTCCCTCCATGGTACTGGGACTTCACCACTTCCCTGGACAGCCTGCTCCAATGTCTGGCAACCCTTTATGTGAACAATTTTTTCTTGATGTTCAACCTAAATCTCCTGTAGCACAAGTGGAGTTCATTTCCTCTTGTCCTATCTCTTGTTACCTGTGAGAAGAGACCAACCCCCACTTCACCACACCCTCTTTCAGGTAGTTGTAAAGAGCAGCCGGAGTCCCCCAAGCCTCTTTTTCTCCAGGCTAAACACCACCAGCTCCCTCAGCCACTCCTCATTAGGCTTGTCCTCCAGACCCCTTCCCAGCTTCATCAGCCTTCCTGAACACACTCCAGGACCTCAAAGTCCTTTTCAAAGTGAGGGGCCCAGAACTGAACACAGTACTCAAGGTGCAGCCTCACAGTGCTGAGTACAGGGAGAAAGTGTGGAACAACATAGGAGCCATGCAGCTCATATTGATGCAGCTTCATAGAACAATAGACCACATTAAATGGATGGTTAAATGAAATGGAGCACATTAAATACAATTAATATTGCTCCTGCTTGTTCTACACATGCATTCAGTGATGCATACAATGCCTCACACATGCTGTAACAAATGCATGCCCTAAAGCTCACTGCGTTATCGCTCCATAGGCGTGTCTATGCTTTGCCCACTTCTCCTTGCTGTTGAAAAGGTGCTGGGAGCATCCAACCTCCCAGGCTTCAGCTGCCAGGCTTCAGGGCCAGCATCCCACCAGCACAGCCAGGAGAAACAGGGGGACACAGAGAGCAGGGGACACAGGCAGCCCGCTGTGACTGCAGCTCCCACTACTTCCAGTGCATACCCATGTGTTGGACCTCCCAGTGCCACCATGGCAGGCCAGCCTGGGGAACAGTGGGGCCTGGGATGATCCCATTACTGACCTTGTCCAGTCCTGCTCTCACTCTCAGCCCCCACAAGGCATCCAGGGCTCTGATGGCTGTATTAGAAGAGCCTGTGTAATTTGCTCTGTTATTTCTCCATTACTACAAAAGGGGCAGGGTGGTGAAGGAAAGGCAAGGCAAGGCAAGGAAAGGCAAGGAAAGGAAAGGATCAAACTGCAGTGACTTCCTTTGAAATGGTTGTAAACCTTGCTATGCTTTACCTTCATATAGTAGGCATAACATTAAATAAAATTAATATTGTTACTGCTTGCCCTATTCATATATTCAATAATGCAAGCCTGCACTTTATTTGAAACTATGTGTAAATTTAATATACATACTATTACAACAAAGTCACTTTGGAGTAATCTGTTTGATTGATTCCAGGAAGATGGCATGCAGAGGGAAAAAGTAATCTTGTATGGAAAACACACAATATCAACCTGAAAACGGCCTGTTTTCAAGTCAGAGTATATGAATGACAACTATTATAATTTTACTTACACCACACAGCCAAGCATTGTTGCAGCTTTGCCAGTTGTTTTACATAATAAATTAAATTCTCTTCAGGGCTGGCCTTCTTGCTGTGTTTGTAACTCCACTATCAGAGTACTTTACACACACAAAATCACCTTTTGGTTTTTGCCTCCGGATGAATCCTTGTACCAGCTCCTCCACCTTGTGCTATCGAAACAATAAGCTATCAATCAGGATGAAAAAATCTTATGAAAAGAAGAAAGGACAAAGTAATATTCTCTAGAACATTTCTCCTCAGCACAATATTGCAAACAAACACTGTGAGGCAATGGACAGCACAGAAAGAGAAATTTCCATTATGGTATGAGTGTGAACAAGAGAGCCAAGCAGGAAGCACAGGCTCCTTTGCTCTGGGCCCTGTGCCATGCCAATATTTAGCTGGTGCTGGCCATCAATATTTAGGCCAGACAGAATAGGCCGATATTTAAATATCAGTATACTTATGTTACAACCTTTTTATACTTTAAATCTGAAATGGCCATGACTCTTCAGCAAAATCCAAGGCATCAACATATTCCTCTCTTCTGTCTAGCAAGCAAAGGCCACTGGATGCTGGCTCAAGTCCAGCAGCAGTGGAGCCTCTCCTCAGACAGCTACCTTATTTCAAAAACATTGCAAGGGAAAAGGAAGTCACTACAACATCTCATAAATTGCTCCAGCAGATATTTGATCCAACTATGAAGGAAAAAACCATGCTCATTATCCTGACTTTTAATTTGGTAAACTGTCAGCTAGTAGATGTTAGTATAAATGTTGAAACTCTTTCTGCCTCTTTACTACTTACTTTAGCCCAAAAGAGAACTATGGGGCAGGCAGTAGTTCCTCAGCACCTTGATGAGGTCTGTAAGGTGGACAATGAGATAACAGTTGGTTGAAGACTGGGGAAACTGAACAAGGGTTTGCGCCCTTCATTGTTTATCACTTATGTTTTACAGTGTGTTCATATATTCTGTCTTCTCTTAGCACTGGAAGGGGAACAAAAGTTCTTAAATGATCATAAAATCCTTTTTCACCACTGATCAAAAAATACAGTCATATTTTCTACAGAAGATGAGTACAATATGATCTGAGAGTACTATAGGTAGGAGATGAAACAGAAAAGAGGGTCTTGGTGTGTGCTCTCTAATATATGAGTACAAAAAGCTGTTCTGTGTGGGTACATTTTCTGCTGAGATCATGTACAGAAACACATGCATCAGGCCTGATACTGCAGGTGGCAGTTCATCTGGGGCTACTTTCAGACTTGCACCTAGATCTGCTTTTTATAACCACAAGTTGTCAAATTGGATACCTCCATGAGGAATTCTCATAGCTTTCCTCAGTCCTTGTTTTGTACCTCAAGACCTTCCACAAATTAGAGAAAACTCACCCTTTTTCTTTGTTGTATGCATAAAGCAGGAGATATCGTATGTTTTTATTTTCCATCCACCTCACCCTGACTGCCTCTTTTCTTCATTACTCAACTGTACGTTAGATTCAAAATCCCAGATTGTTTAGGGCTCAGCCCTCCATCAGCTTCTGCCATGATATTGATATTCCTGTACAAGCTGTAATGCGTGGAGGTTGTGTGGATGAATGATGCTACTAGAAGTTTCTTCTTATATTGTCGGCATCAACATTTTTAAATTTATGCCTTTTGGTTTCCCATGTCACTGCTTTGCTAACAGCAATTCTCCGTCCATAACAATGTATTCCTGAAGAGCCTTGATTCAGCCCTTCTAGTGTGAACATATTTAACTGCTTTAAAAAGCTTTTAAACTCTTCAGGAAAGTCATAAAGCACTCAAAATAGTCTCTCTCCTCCTTGTAAAGCATTTGTGGTGGACTAATATATTGCTTCAAACATGCTAATTACACTTGATAATGGTTGAGCATTGCATTACGGGACAGGTACAGCAAACTCAACAGTAGCACTCTACTTGTTGTGTTCCATTGTGTTAATGAAAGCAATAAATCAATGACATGTTCCAAATCTTGACTTGTCCCAGAAAAGGGGAATGCTAACAAAATTTAGCACATCCAGCTTAGAATTTTTCCCAGATGGATAGATCTCTTTTCACTCTGAAAAGGCCTAAATTCTCCTTTCAGCATAAAGGCAATCTTCCAAGATGCTGAGCATGCAATGGATCTGAAAGTACCCTTTTTTGGGAGACTCTATTAATTTAGAAACAGGTACACTATTCAGATTAATGATAGGGGAAACAGGGTCCTGAGATGAATGATACAAGGAACAGAGTGTTATGGAAGATGATTTTGCAGAGATAATAGGAAACAAGGAAAGTTAATTCAGAAAGGAAAGTCTGTTTTCTCTTTTGTGGTATAAACATGCAGAAAATTTCAGTCTCCAGAGAAAAAACGTAATACAAAAGGATTTTAAAACATTGACATCTCATGGTCTTGAGAATGAAGGCAAAATTAAAGCTAGATTTAAAAAGTCAAAGGCCTAAATGACAGGAATTGGCGGTATACCTCCTTTGTCTAAGAGTAATGTGCAGTTAAATTCATTGATGATACATAATGCTGTTCTCAATAAGGTGTGTACACCTGAACAGATATTTCCCCTCTGAAGTTTCTGTATCCTTCCCTAAATCCTGTCACATATACAGACATTCATTTGATACAGGTAAAAGTAATCAGAAAGAGTTATACTAATACCCAAACATCACTAAAAACTAAAATTGCCACTCTGAAAGGGGCCAACATACGCCCCACCTGGATTTTTAGTGTAAAATCTTGTCAGTATGCTGGATGACAATTCCTTTAAGGCAGTAACCCATAAAGGGCTGCAGGCATTATCCTAGCACAGGCTGTCATGGGAAGCAATAAGAGTAACCAAGGATCCCATTCCAGTCGAACAAGGACCTGAACACCTCTTGCAGTTAACAGGGGAGTGATGTTCCAGTTCTCTGGTAAGAGCCATTTTCATTTCAATGGACCCTCTGCAAAGAACCTGTTTATGCAAAATTTTAAGAAATTAAGTAGGTTCTTTGCTAAGGACTAAAGAGATGTAATGTAACACATCAGAGGAAAACCTCCAGTTGGCTCTGTTAAACTTTTTAAACTTTTCCACTAGCTGATCACGGTATCCCTATATACTGGTTCTGGCATCTTGGCACCTGACTCCCACACATCTCTAACTCTGAAGAGAAGCTTTGAAGCAGGTCAGTTCACAGCATCAAATGGCAACATCTGAGACAAGGTCATCCAGTCTCTGTGAGGTCTTTGATGAATGTACATGACTTACAGGTATAGCAGACACTACCAGTTGCAATACCTGAATTTCAGTTCCTGTTATCATAACACTACAATACTTTAGAGTATTTATAATGCCTCTTTATTGTTTTTTATTATTTGGGTGCTAACAAATTGTGGCAGCCATACCAAGAAAAAAAGAAATTTTGCATAGAGAACCTGAAGTGACTACATTGTAAATTTTCTTCATAGTTCACATAGAGAAGTTCCTGCAACATGTTTCCCTCGATTTTTATTTTAACAACCTCTTCTATGTAGCATCCTTTAACCTTGAGGAAATCTGTCTAAGCATTTATTGAGGAATTGTTCTGCCTGCCATGCCTTGTGCAAAGTTATTCTGTAAACAATTTGTTTTGATGGATGTGTACTGAGTATGGAGAGGCTTAGCAGGAAATGGGTTGGACAACTCTTACCAAATGAGTAATTGTCAGCAAAGTAGGAAACAGACTTTGTGGTCTGGAAGACCATACAAAATTCCATTTATGCTAATCACTGTGTTTGTTCAGCACCTGAATATGTGAGTTTAAAGGAATTTTGAGAAAGAAAAGTCTCCTGGCTTACTATGACAGTTATACCAATTACCAGCTACTGGAATTCAGTCCTCACTATTTTGAAATGAGAGGTAACTGAAATTTTTACTTTTCCATTTGTTTTTTTAAAGAATTCCTAAAATGCAGAGGTAAAACCTGTCATCTCTGGTGTTATTATGCAGCTTGGAGAAGTAAATGAGGTGTTTTATTAAACCTTAGCCAACATGAATATATCATCACTGAGAATTCTATGAATACATATATTAAAATTTCTATAAATTGTGTGACATTCTGGCAAGATTTTTAAAAATAGGGAAGCTTATTGAGATGGTCTGGATGTAGAACAGTGACCTGATTCTGTTTTCTTGAAGACAAACAAATAAGCCATATACAACAGAGGTAAAGAAACGAGGGTAAAAAAAAAATCAAAAGCCTGAGTTTGGTTTCTGAGTTTTACTTGTAGTTTCATTATTAGAAAAACTTAGGCACAGCACTTGTCTCTGTCAGCCAACTCAAAAACTGCCAATCTGATGCTGGTAGTAATCTGTGTGAGGTACTGCTTTTAGCTGTCATTTTGGAAGTGTTCAAAAGATTTGGACTCAAGTAGCTAAACCAAAGATTCCTTAAACAGATGACAAAAGGAAAGGGAGAAGTGAGAAGAGGGTAGGAAAGTCTGGTAAAAAGAAAAAGAGCAGTGGGTTAAGTTAGCCACAGAACTTGTAACTTTCAAAAGGCATCTGGCAGCCAGACCAAGCTGACAGTGATCCTGGTGTCACCTGCCCTCTCCCTTTAGGACTGTCAGGCCATGACATCCCTGAGAGTCAGCATGATAATGGCATAGTGGTATTAATAGAGTGGGCTCTAGAGACCCAGGCACAACTGTGAAACTCATTTGTTTTAGCTTCATACCTTACTTGTATCCAAATCAATTTGAGATTGTTCAGAATAGCCATCTGCTCATTATTCTGTCCACTAATTGACCCTCATTTTAATTTGCCCTCTTTGGACAAAGAAGCTCATGAGTTTCTGTGTTCGCACATCCCCTACTTACAAGTGCAATCTCAGCATTGCCATTCTCCTGACAAATGCAAAAGTCTTTGATTTATTAGATTAATTCAATTTTTCTGCCTTTGGCAATCTTTTACAAACATTTCTCTGTGAAGAGATCAACTACATTTCTGTTACTGGAAGAGCTCCTCTGAGCTGGGTGCTAAATGCCTCTCCACTTTGCTGTACTTGATATGCAAGTGAAATGAACTGACTGGGACATAATTCCAGGGTGTTTGTGCCTGGGAAGCTGAAGAGTAATTAGACACATTCTTCTGAACAGAATTTCTGCTACACCTCCATTTTACCTTTTCCTTATGATTGCCTTCAAGAGGGCATCATGACAACTGAGATTCATTTTCCAAGACACAGCCCTGCTTGGGATGGGAGGTTTCATATCACCCTAACTGGGAAAGTGACTTCACTGGTTAGCGGGACAATTCATGAGCATTTCTAGACTGATCCTGTCTCTTTTCCCCTCACCTGCAAATTTATCACCAAACTGATTTGTAGGTTCTGACACATAACGATAAAATCAACTTGGTGAAGATAACTTGACTTGTAAACTGCAGTAACCAAGAGTCTTAATTTATTGTATCCCTTGACAGTGCATTGTTGTTTTAAAACTCCTATTGTGTCATACACATGCCAGGTAATAATATACAGATTCATATTAGCTACCTTAGAAATACGTGTGGCAATTTTGCACATTTGTAATAATGACTTCCACTGCAAAAAAAAGCCTCCCTACCTAGGAGGTAGAAGCAGAGACATTCAGAAGCAAAAAGATAACCATTTTGCAGAGATGACAACTGTAGTGCATCCAGACAAATAAAGACAATCCTGGAGCTCAAGCACAAGGTGAGCCCAAAAAAGACAAAGACTTGCTCTGCATCAAAGCTCAGTCCCATCTGCTTTCTGGATTGGTTCAGGCAGCTGACCAGATATCCCAGGCATGACAGGGGTAGTGTTGTGCAACAGTGATAGATGGGTCCATCCAGCCAAGTTACCACACTTGTAGGAGAGCTTGCAGAATCTGAGAGTTTATGTTCAGGTAGTTTTTCTAGAAACAAAGCAGTACAGTAACTTTAGCTTGGTCTTTCTGCTTTAGTTAAGTTCCAACTAGGTGAAGCCAATTTCATTCCGGGCAACTCACAACCAATCCCAGCAGGTAGCACTCTTCCCTCAATACCAAATTACATTCTTCGCTCTAGACTACTTAGCAATTTCCTTCCATACTTTTTCTAGGGTTTGTCTAAATATAAATATCCTGGTTTTCATTATAGAATCCTAGAATCTTAGAATATGCTTAGTTGGAAGGGACCCACCAGGATCATCAAACACTTCTTGAACTCAAGACAGGCTTGGTGCTCTGATCATTTCCCTGGGGAGCCTGTTCCAGTTCCAAGGAGAGAGATTCTACACTTGATTATGCTCCCTCTATACTTGATCATGCTCCCAGTCTGTCTCTGAAAAGCATGAGAATTTTGTATATTATCATATCAAGCACTGAAACACACCATTGATTTCCTGCTGAGCTGCTATTTTTGCCTGCCCTGAGCATCCGACCTCTAGGTGTCCAAGTATGGGGCTTCACATAATGACATGAATGTTGGAACAAATTATAAAGGACAATGACAGTATTTTTAATGTGTAAAGAGTGTTTTGGTATGAAGGCTTAGTGTTGTGCACTGTTATATGAGCTTTTGGCCTTTGGGAACAGTCAGTGATTTAGAGATTATAAGGAAAGAGACAATGCAGCAAACAGAAAGCTGGCTCAATGTTTCTTATTGAGGGTGCTTCCAAAACAATGAAAGTTCACAGAGGACATCAGTGATATGAAGGAAAGGAGGAGGAGTGGGGGATGAAAGAAGAGAGAGAGGAAAAAATGAGAAAGGAGAGGGAGGAAAGGAAGAAGAAATGTCAGTCCTTTCAGTGCTTGGTCTTGCTTCTCTTGAACTGAGCATTTTGTGATCGTCTTAAGAAGTAACAGGAGAAAAATATTCTGTACCTTCACCTGCAGGTAATAATATCCCTCTCCTTAAAAACAAAATACAGTAAAAAGCAGCCCACACTTCCAGGTGCCAGTACTTGGGCTGTTTTCATGTGCTTCCTCAAGCACTGCCTATCTCTTGTCTCCTACCTGTAGCAGAGAGCAATGTGTAGACTGCAGAGCCCTTAATTCACACTGGGACCCATAATCACAGACCTCTCTTTCCCTTCAAGGTCCTCCATGTCCAGTGCCAGGTGTCTCATATCTCTAGAGCATGTCACCACAATCTTACTTCAGGTTCAGGCTCTAGTTTGGTCTAGTCTGGAAGGGCTGATGCTAGGCCCAATGAAACAGCTAAGCATTGAAAGGTGGGTCACTAATCAGAACACTGCAGTCAAGAAGGACTTACAAGGTGAGAATTTCACAGCAAGTCACAGCTTCTTGTTTTGCCCATCTTTTTGCATGTGGCTCAATGCTCCGTTACCTCCCCTGCATATGTCTCCTCTCAGGAGGATGGGTTACATAGCTTCATTTTGGCATCAAGACATACTTGTCACTTTGCTAGCTAACCTAAGCAAATGAATGTGCTCCTCTTTCTATTCAGCTTTTTCTCCTTACTAGGGATATTATATAGTAGGCAAAGGTAAAGACTTGAGCTAGTGTACCCCAGAGTTCAGCTGCAGCAGTCTCAACTATACTTGGACTGTCTTCCGAATCATCCAGTGAATTAACACTCCAACTTGTCTCCCTTCAAACACACTTTAGCTACCAAGTTTTTCCAGCTATATGTAAGGTCACTGTAAGTTATTTATTTTAGTCTATGAATACTGCAGTACACTTTTTTTCTTTATGTCACACTACTGCTCCCTGCTGCCCAAGTCTATTTCAGATCCACAGATCCACTTTACACCACCTAAACATAAGACAGATCATATCATGACTGAGGGTAACTGGCTCCTCAGAAGCAGGGGGGCTGCCAATGAGATGTTTGTCACACCATAATTAATTGCTGTGAAATGCCCACAGAGATTTAAAATCATGATTAATTACCAGAAAATGCACAGAGACCTTAAAGACTAAATTCTACCACTTGCTAAGTTTATCCAAGAGTTCTTGTACATCCTGCATCTGGGGACACTTGTGCAACACACAATCAATTGATAAAACTCCCACAGAACATATGGCAAACTGTCAGGAAAAGGCTACATAAAAATAGCTTGTAGTGAGTTCTGTGTCAATATGTGTAGATAGTCATTGGCTGAGGTGTTAATAGTCTATTTCTTTAACTGCTATTTTATTTTACCTAGAAGACACTAACTTGTTTGTAATTACATTGTTGGTGCTTTTTTCATTTGGCCTGCTCCAAGACATAACAGTTACCACAAGGTTAATGTTCTTTCTGAGTAAAAAAATGCTAGATCTTATCTGTATAATGCATTTCTTTTCTATTTTATTCAGCACAGAGGCTGAGGAGATTAAGAAGCTTCAGTATTTTACGTTAAGCTTATTAAAGATCCAAATTTTAATAGGTTTGAAATCATCTTCTGAAATCCCACATTAAAAGAAAAGCTAAGTGCAATTTACTCCATTTCCTGGGAACTTTCCCAAAGAGTTTTATCATTCACATAAAATCCAGAAACCAGACCACACTGTGTCATGTGATAGGGAGGAGGTTAGCCAGTCCACCCAGACTTCTGCCACATTTGGCTCTTGCTGGATTCATGACAGCCTCCTCCCACCTTGCAGATAAGTGCTCATAAGCACACTCATAATTCACCAGGTAGAAGCAATCTGGTATTGTGATGGGAGAGATAGGATGGGGAGGAAGATGTGGCAGGGAGGGTGCCTCTTACCTGCACAAACAAGTAACCAGAGAGCACCACAGACTGTGTTAACCCCTTCAGTTGGTAAAACCCCATCAAGAGCACAGCCTCTTTGAATGAGGAAAATGTATTATACTGATCACTTCTATCCTTCTTTGGGTTTCCATGCAAAGCTTCACCACATTTTCAATACATTTCAGTCAAGTGCACTGAATTAAGTCCTTTTAAAAAGTTTTGTTTCTGTAACCCTCAAAATTCATAGTGAATTTTGTCACTGGGCTTTCTGAGAGTGAATTTCCTCCTTTCACCATTTCCTCATTTCCTTCTGCTAACTGCAATCCATTTAACATAGCTTTACAGTGTTGCTGTCCAGCATGTTGCAGTTAAAACCACAGGGAAAAATGGATCTTCTGAGAAGTAAGATTCCTTCTCAAGATCATTCACCCAACTTTACACGAACTTATATAAAACCAAGAACTGCAGAGATCTTTGAGTACACACACAAGCTAGGTCTAAGTTTTAGGTACAGAGTAATGGTATCCTTTAGTAGCAGGTACACAGGGATTTCATCCTACACAGAGGTTTGGTAGATACAGCAATAGTTTTCTTTTAGCAGACCTTACTCTCTGCAAGAGAAAGATCAAGCAATTAGACCTACTAAAGCTGAAAAAAACTCCATCCTTCCAATGCCTCCCCAGAGCTTTTCACTTCTTACAGTTTACACGTCTGGCTAAAAAGAAGCTACTGAGAGAACACTGTGAACATCAAATATTTATTCCTTTTGGATTTTACTAAAGAAGAAAAGAATTTAAAGAATTTTGAGAATTATAACAAAGAATGAAAGAGAGTGTGGGAAAAAAAGAACCATCAAAATTTAACCTGAGAACATCCCACCCTCTACTGTTTAGACATTTTCACCCATATAATGCTTGTATTTCAGGAACAGCCATTAAATAGGTTCCAGCCTAAGCCTAGGGATGAAGTAACTCACTAGAGGAGTAGCTGTAAGCAATGTTGTACATCTAACAAGTGGGTCAAAGACTAGGTATTCTCTCTCAATAAAGTAACTACAAGGTGACAACACAGAGCTGAGCTAGGAGTAGAGAATTAAACAGAATGTTGGAATAGTCTAAGACAAACAGAAAAATCTGAAAATAAGTACAATCTATAATTGCAAAGAAGTGACACATTGGTACATTAATTGGGTAGGAGTTAGATGTCCTTCTGAGAAATTGTTCCAGACTGTGCCAGCCTGCAAAACTTGGTCTTAGTCATAGTAGCTGGAAAGCTGGCCTTAATTCTCCACACCTAGTACAAGTCAGTTGTTTAAGTTGCAAATGCCCCTTTAAAGTGCTCAGGTTGTAAAAAAAAATAAAACCAACAGACTGGCATAATGAAGTGCAATATGAGAAACAGCTTTTTAATGGGAGAGCACAGATGTTCTATGCACAATGGCTATGGTTTAAATTGAAAATTGCCATTGTTTGGCCATCATTTCAAATCACAATACTCTAAAGGAGAGTTTTCAGGACATACACACTTCAGGAGCACAAAGCTAAGGTAGAGCTAAATTGTTATATCTGCTCTACTCTGTGTGAGTTTAAAGAAAATGGTTTTCATGTGCTTGAAAAACAAAAAGTGGAAAATCATAGTTGGCATGTAAGGGAAGACCAGGAGTGAAAGGCAAAGAGCATGGACAGCAGCAGCCTTCCATCAGCTGATGGGGAAAAAAAAAGAAAGATTTTTTTTTTTTTTCCCCAAAAGCTGGCACTACTGCAATAGGTAGGAACATACTGCCACTTCCCTGGAGCCTACAGGCTGGATGTGCACTGGTATTGGAGCAGGAGGAAGAGGGAAAGAAATACGTACACCCAATGCTTGTTTCACTAGGCAGAGATGTCCAAGTCAGCCATGCCATACTGCATAGATCCCTTCTTGGCCACAACACCACAGGGATCTTAAACATTTAGGCTGCTGCCATAAGAGACCAAAGCCTGCCTTCCCAACAGTAGTGTTACCAGCCACCACTTATGGTGAGCACCCCCACTACTTTTATTTGTCTTGCACTTCAGAGCAACCTCTGTACATGATCTGAGTTAGGGATGCTGGATTAGGCCTCCCAGATGTGGTAGTGATAGAAGTAATACCATATATTTTATATTCATTTCAGATCAGCTGTATATGGCAACTCTTCTCTCTCCCTTGAAGAAATACTTGTTGCAGCAGCCCACTTGTTAGAGGGTAGAAATGAGCTGAGACAGGTTTATCACACATGAAAAGGGTCCTGGTTTATTTCTCTTTACAGTGTGGCTACCCCGACTCCAACTATTTAGTGACTCTGGCTGCAGCAAGCTCCTCCTGTAGGTTTCACTTACAGCCTCTGACTGCTGGTTATTTCCTGCTAAGCAACGACTGCACATATCTGAATGCAGGCTCGTACCCAGCTAGACTGTGACTGCAGGCCCCAAAACCAGGCTCTGACTGCAGACTCAGACTGACCTCACAGCAGTGAGTCTCCCCCCTCAGGATCCTACTTCTTCATGATTCTTTTGCACCAGCTAACCCACTCCCTTTTATCACACTTATCTTTATTGGCTATAGCTGTGACTCACCAGGGGTGAGGCTGTATGCGCTAATTAACACAGCTGTTACTTATTAGGGGAAAGGTCACCTGTATTCCTTTCTCCTACACAATAATCATAGAATCACAGAATGTTAAGAGGTTGGGAGGGACCTTGAAGATCATCTTGTCCCAGTCTCCCCTGCCATGGGCAGGGGCACCTCCCACTAGACCAGGTTTCTCAAGGCCTTCCCCAACCTGGCCTTGAACATTGCTAGAGCTGGGACACCCTCCGTTTCTCTGGGCAACCTGTGCTAATGTCTCACTATTCTAACAGTGAAAAAGTTCTTCATAATATCTAACCCAAATTTCCCCTCTTTCACTTTGTACCGATTACTCCTTGTCCTATCACTGCAGATCCTGACAAAGTGTCCCTCTCTGGCTTCCCTGTAGGCCTCCTTCAGACACTGGAAGGTTGCTGTGAGGTCTCCACACAACCTTCTCTTCTCCAGGTGGACAGTCCCAACTTTCACAGCCTGTCTTCACAGGGGAGGTGCTCCACTCTTTTTATCAGCTTTATGACCCTCCTCTGGACTGGCTCCAACAGCTCCATGTCCTTTTATATATTGGGGGCACCAGAACTGGACACCATAAAATCAGTTATATAGCAAATAATTGTGTATAGAGTTGCAAACAGCCCAGTAGGCTCCCCAAATTTGTTTCACCAGCATTTGCTCACACTAATTGTCCAACAGAAACAGAGAATTCCAATTAATGAGCAATAAATATGATTTTTCCATATATTTCATCACTGTAAGAAAAAAAATGGATTAGAAATATCTGAAGAGTCATGATAAGATGATAAGACAACTCCAGTGAAAAGAAATCCAGGTGTATTCTGATTGCATAAAAACTGTCAGATTTATCCCATGGCAAATCATGGGAAAAGAATTGCCAATCAAGAGCCACTTTCTTCTCCAGACAGCAGGGAAGAGGGGGATAATATATAGAACCGATAAGAATTTTCACTGGTCAGGAAAAATACAGACAGCAGAAAAGCCCATTTAATTCATTCTTCAGGATAATGCAGGTCTCCTTTATACCTTTCTTTTGCTTATCTTTCCGCTCTCTCCTTTTTCCTTCTTTACACAGCTGTCAATTTGGGAGTGAATGAGTGAAGATGCTCTTCAAAAAACTTGATCCCACAGAAGATACAGAAAATGGTCAAAAAGCCTTGGCTAAAGAAGCTCTGGCTCTCAGTCCTCATATACATACTTTTACCACTAGACGTTGTGGGAAAAGTATGGTGTTGGAGGCAAAGGTATCTGCACCACTCAGGATAACTCAAAACCTGGATTAAAATACAGTCACAGATTTTTGTTGGTTTTTAAAGTTAGTTCATAAAGCTGTGTTTTGTAACATGCATTAAGTGAAGCAGAAAGCGAATCATAGGTTCTCGTGGGAAAAAGAATGTTGTCATGGGTCCATAACAGAATTTTGCTTTTAAAATATTTTTCTGTTACTATAACAGAAATATCTTTCAATCTCTGCTACAATTCATATATTCATATTGCTGGTAAGGCCATTCTCTTTGATGTAGAGTAGTCAGGAACTGTGTCAAAAGCAACTTCATGAGATTCATTAGCAGAGAGCAAAGAGAGACTGGGCAGAATACCAGCTAATATTATTTTGGTTTTGGAGTGTGCATACACCATTGCATGTGTCCAGCCAAATTGTTCCTAGAAATAAGTAGATGTGACATAATAAATAACACCATTCTATTCTGTCCAAAACTATCTACACCTAAATGATCCGAGCAGCACAAACAGAAGGAACAGAGCTGACTAACTTCTGCCATTAAAGTAAACGTGCCACCACCCTCAGTACTTCCAGCATTTCAGCTTTGTTAACTGCAGTAGGGTTGCCTAAGCTACACTGCTATGCAGGATTTTGCATTTCTATTAACATTCCTCTGGCAGGCAGAGATCTTGTTAAGGTTCGTTAATCTTTAATTATGTTTTTAAAACCCTGTAGCCACGGTAAATACCAGTAGTTTATAGTCAGCTGTGAGAACTAATATTAACCTCCAATCTGCATACACCAGTCTGCTCCTGTACATTAAGCACCCAGCACTGTTCACCTTCTCTACCATTTTGCCTTGCACACAATTTACATCATCCATCTGAGTACTGTAAATTGGTGTTTGCACATAGGACTCACAGCCTGCATATGCACATAAAATCAGGGCTAGAGAGTAATAAGGTAAGGAATAGTAAAGATTAGAATAAGAAATGGAGGCAAATGAGAAGGAAGACAGACAATATGATATAGAGCAGCCCTGGGGAGCTAAGGGAGAAGAGATGATGCTTCAGTCAGTTCCCTTTGTATAACCCACACTCATTTATAACTTGAATGGATGAATAAGCAAGTATTTTTCCTTCCAGCTATCCTGCTAGCTGTAAGTGTGAAAATATGGTAAACATCCTCTCCAAAATGCATTCCTTGTTTCTCATCTCCTACCGTGCGCAGAAACTAGCTAAATTCATTTTAAAATACTTCTTGGCTGAGTTCTACAGCCTCCTCAGATTTGGGATCAGAGACTTAATCACTGTTTAACTTCCAAGCTGGTTTTGTCACTTGATTCAAACATAACTCTCAGAAAGTTTAGTCACTGTAAAATCCAAATTTATGAGACATCAAGCACCATCTTTGAGCCTTAATGCCCTTAGCTGCCTTTGTCTTCAGAAGGGGCTTAGAATAAGGTCCTGAAAAGCAATCGCCAAGAAGTCATGCCTAAATACTCTTTCAATTAGGGCTTAATCCCACAGGTAGTTATGTGCTGGAAGTGCAGAAACCAAGGGCTGGTGCTGAATACTTAGTGTTTGTTTAATGCCTGAGCAGTGAAGCTTGATAACAGAGGGAGCAAATGTAAAGAGAGGAGGGAAAAAAGCAACTGGCAATATAGCCAAACTTGTGCAGCCTCATGCTGAGTCCTGCAGAGGAGGGGCACATGGGCATGCCCAGCGTGAGCTGCTCAGAATGAGATAGTCATGACACTGAACTCAAGTGGGGAATTTCACATGCTGACTGTGTGACAGAACCAGCAGATAACTCAAACATGACCACATCAGAGATGAATCCACAGCAATGACACAGTAAAGACCAGAAGAAATTGAGGGGCCACTTTTTTCCTAATATTCAGCAGTCTGTTGATGCTCAAGCTTTTAAGCTCAAGTCATTGATGCACAAGCTTTTATGCTGTTCCAGGAGATCACAGCCTGTGCTGCTCTCCCCAGCAACTCTGCAAGCAGCTCGGTGCTGCTCTCCCACCAGTCAAGATCCTGTGTTGCTTTCTCATAGATTGGCCTGGGAGGGTGAAACAAATACAAATACCATCAGAAAAATAGTTTTTATCCTCTTCTCTCTCATTTTCACTCTCATTTTACCTTCATTTTCTATGTCTGTTTAGCCTGCAGGTTTATGGAGGAGCATTTGCTGAATCAGCAAATTTTTGTGCAAGCTATAGACTAAGAACTTGTAGAAATTATTCAATGCATAAGGAATAAATTAAAAGGAATAACATAATTAGCAAACAGAAAACAGAAGCAAATTACATTAGTCATCAGCTCTCCTGAGCAGTTCTGACCTTGGAATGGCTGGTGGCTGTTTCCACACACACTAACTGAATCTTCCACTAGTTTCAGAGATCTCATCACAGTACTGTGATGTCCCTTGGGAGCTCCTTCACCACCATCAGACCCTATTAGCTACCACAGACAGTCAGCGCAGGCCAGCTGCCCGACAGGGAACAGCAGTGACTGTGGGACCAGCAGGGTTTCACTGGCAAGGCCCTACCCCAAACCCTCCATAAGACCAGCAGGCCCAAGCTGGGATAGCGGCAAGGCTAGCCCAAACCCTGTGGCCACCACATCACTTAACAGACATGGGTTGAAAGCTCTGTTTTGCAGATTTCTCACAAACTCATTGAGAAATACAGATAAAATTCATTTGTGCTACTTAGCTCAGCTGGAGATTTGGTCAGCATGATTTTGCTATTCCCAGGTGTTAGACTGTGGGAGCCACTAATTGCCCTCCTTTATAGTCACATGAGAAAAGCTGTCTTTGGTCAGATTAGCCTCAATATTGAATAAAGAAAGCTTGTCTGTGATCCTTGTCTGAAAGTCAGCCACCAGTTAACCTCTTTTGGTGGCCCTAATAAAGCTGAGTATACCTATACCAATTTATATTGCTGGAAAGGGAGTTCAATTTCCCTTCAAACTCCAGTGCCTCCTCTAGGAGATAATGACTAATATGTTCAACATCCTCTTTCTAAGCTGCATAATTGCTCTTCTTTCCATACTTCATATTTCTTCTGCTTTCAGAGACAACTTTTATCTCCTCGGTGGAACTCAACCTATGCCTTCAGACATCCTCTCTGTCAGCTGACAAACTGCCCTTCTCTGCCTCTGAAATTTTCTCATGGAGATTTTGCAAAACACAGCAAGAGAGGAAAACAACCATTGTGCTGTCAGTAGGAGAGATTTGATCTCTACAGTACTTTGGTAGATGAGGATATCCATGTACCCTGAGGATGTCCTTCAAAGAAGGTATCCATGGACTTGACACACATCTTCAAACATCAGGCATGGAAAAAAAAAAAAAAGGGGATTCAACTGGGATTTAATTTTTTTTTTTTTTCCTTTAGGGGATTGTTCTAATCCATTCAAACTACTACTGGTGCCATCAAGGACAGAGACCAATAGGCATCTCCTGGTGGTCATCTTTATCCTGCATTGACTCCTAGCACTTTCACCCTGTATATATGTTGTACCATATGAAAGTAACCATTCTCCTCCAAACAAACTGACATCTTCAGTCCAGCTACCCTGGGAATCTCTTTAGCCCACCACAAAATGAATGGGAAATGAAACATCATTACCTGGCAAGATGGAGAACAGCAATCCAAAAACACTTACTAGTCTGGTGGCTACCAGTGTCATCTAGAAGGTCCTAAGCCTGGCTTTGATGGCAGACACCTAAAGCTTCTCATGAAAGGAAATTGGAGAAATGACCACCAATTTTCAGAAAGCTCTCGTCTGGGTGACCCAATCTGGCAAGGGTTTCAGGTTGCAAAACACAGTGAGATGCAAATATCTCCCAATCACTGTACCCAAGGGTTTTTGTTGGGTAGCCAAGGAGACTCTCAACTCAGCATGCTCATTTTTTCAGGTACCTTGCTTTATCATGTGTAATGCAAGGTGCCCAGGCACCCCACATGACAAAGAGTAGGCATCCCAATAGATGTCAGCACATCTAAAAGTCAGGGGTTGCCCTGCTCTACACAGCACACCCTGGGGAAATTGCACACCGTAGAACACCATGGCCAGTACATAAACTGGGGGAGTTTATATGCTGTCAAGAGCCTATTGCTGCTCAGGGATAGGCTGCACATTAATCAAGGGGTGGTGAACAATTGTTTTGTGCACCACTTTCCTTTCTTGGGTTTTATCCTCTCTGTATTTTTATCTCCCTTTTCATTATTATTAATTAGTGTTATATTTCACGTTATTTCAGTTATTAAACTGTCCTTATCTCAACCCATGGGTTTTACATTTTTCCCAATTCTCCTTCTCCTCCCACTTTGGGGGGGGGGAGGCAGTGAGGAGTGTCTCTGTGGTACTTAGTTGCTGGCTGTTATTAAACCATGACAGAAGTCAGCATGCCTGCTGTGCCCTGGCACACAGCCTCAAAATGCTGGTGCTCAGGAGCTGCTATCGAGCTGTGGGTCTGCCTTTGTTTGCCTGAGCAGCATGTATACACTGGAGCTGCATTAGCCTGCACCTCTCTGTGTGCTGATAGGAAATGATGATGAATTATCCAGTTCATTTTGGCTCTGTGTAGAGCTGTCCAGACTCTCAGTATGCAAATGGGTCTTGTTTATCCTGTGATAGATACTGTGTAATGTAGCACCTAAATTACACTGAGTTTGCAATACCATCTGGTTTCATCCTTCATTATATTAGAATGAAATATGTTATATTTGACCTGAAAATTGCCACAGGAATAGAGCAGGGCCATGGATGCAGTTTGAAGCAGTAAGAAGCTCTGCTCACTCACATGAAGCAAGCAAGCATCAGATATAATTCTCTTTTCTCACCTTCAGATCTGGAAAACAGCAAGTACCAAGTAGGCCACAGCAAAAATCTAGTATTATGAACACATTTGCCTGGAAGTAGAGGCAGGTGAAACTGACATTCAAATTTTCTCATGTGACTGAAAAAGACTGACATACGGTGGAAGGAAAGCCAGTGAACATTCAGAGGAACAGTCCATAGATATTGTTACTTTTGGTTTGATAGGATCTTAGGACAGAGTAAAGAAAATATTTACGTTAACTTTTAGCAAACTCCAAGTCTTCCAGTTGATGCCAAACTGATTTTTTTTTTTAAATATTCTTCACATATACTCTAGCTTATTATGGTATAATTATAGAGATTTGTAGCTAGCATTTACCCACCCTGTTAGACAGAAAGACAAATCACATTTCTAAAGGTTCTGGGAACTAAGGACAAGCCACTCTGCCAAGATATTTTCTCATAAACAACTAGCAAAAGGGGAGCTCTAGAAAAGGGTTGAACCAAGGGAGAGAATTACCTCATCACCTGTGCTTCTAATTGGGGATTCTTGGCAATTATGCAAATTTGCTAAACTTATAAAACTGTGTTCGGCCTCTATCNGGGAGCTCTAGAAAAGGGTTGAACCAAGGGAGAGAATTACCTCATCACCTGTGCTTCTAATTGGGGATTCTTGGCAATTATGCAAATTTGCTAAACTTATAAAACTGTGTTCGGCCTATATCACGTGAGCATTTTTCCATACTTGCCCCTGGAGGCCTCCAATTAAAGAGATTTTATGTTACTGCCTCAATTATATACTGTCTTGAAAGTGTGTTGTTTTATGTTTAGATCTTTACAGTATCACTGTGACTTCAAAGAAATGATGGGCTAATGTAATTTTTTTATTAGTAGTGCAAAGATTCAACTCAAGGAAGTTGACCATTTCTTCTTGTTGTCTGCATTTGACTCAACCAGCCAAAGCACTTTCTTGAGTGCAAACTCCTCCTGCAGACCAGCTCTGTGGCTGTTTGATTAAACTAGAGAATAATAATTCATCATTGTCTGTCCATTCCCACTTTACTGAATGTCTAATTAAAATTATTTTTATGCCCAAAGATAATTGCTTTCTTCTATTATTACTCTGAAATGTTAATATAATCTAGCTCACCAGTCTCTGTGTCTACCACTAGAGACAATAAATAAATTAGATATAGAAAAATGATGTTTAAATAATATTATGATTGAGTCATAAAACTATAATAGCACAGAAATTCCAGTTAAGACCATAGAGAGTTGCCAAAGACATTTGCTGTACATATGGGTGGTTGTTTCTCAGAGTCCCAGAAAAGGCCATGCTACACACCCTGAGTGCTTCATTAGCAACCCATTACTGGCCTTATAGAGTCAAGTGAAACAAAAAATAATTTTACAATGGTCATTACTTTTAATGTCAGTACTTACTGACAGCCCTTATCCTGCAGCGTCTGAAATATGTGAATCAGAAGATGTTGACAAATGTTGGCTCTTCAGTGGAATCTTCTTGTCTTAATTGTCTTGTTTGTTTATAAATTGTTTAAAAATGCTTTTTATTGTGGTCTGTCTTTGTCTAATGGCCTTTTGATAAAGGTAGTAGCACGATATTTATGCCCTCAGAAGACAGAAGTAGCAATCAAAAATAGAATTGCCGCAAACAAGCTATTTCTGTAAAGAGCAATCAAGTCAATATAAACATTGCCTATTTTAATTTTAAATATCCAGAATGTTTTTTTCTCTTCCTTACTGGTTTTTAGATACTATCTACACCAGCCCATACTCAATATGTCACCATTTCCTACCTTCAGCATTTTTCCTTCTTCTGTGGTATCTATTTTTTCTGGTCCCTAATCAGTTCCAAGCCCATGTGTGAGTACATACACACTCAATGCCGCTTTGAGTGTAAATGCATTTGGGGCTGGTCAGATGCATCTTATTCAGCCTCAAAAGCTACAGCATGCTGATCAGCAGGCCCAGCTGAACAGTAAACTTCAAAAATATCTGCGCACTTTCTGTCTTTTCCTAATCTGAAATTTTACCCTATGTTTTTAAGGATAATTGCATTAGCTGGCTGATTTCAGCAAGCCTTTTCAGTGAAAAGTATAGAAAAGAAGGGCAACAAACACATTGGCCTTACCAGACACAAATGTTGAAAATTTTCCATCCTTGTAGACTGAACTGCAGAACATTGTAACAACCAATATTATTATCACCTGAATCCCTCACCTCCTTCCAGCCCTGGTCCATGTTTTGGGGTTTGCTGTAAATTTCCACAACACCAGAAACACTTCAGATTTTGCTTTATGTCTCATCCAAGTAGTTCCCACAAGCAGAACTTTTATTTTGTTAAGATTTCTTGAGATATTAGAAAAAAACATGAGAAGTTTTAGGTGTGTAAGTTACTTTAGGTTATTTCTAGATATTTTTATGGTTTACTTTCAACACCCTATAGTTAAATTCATACCAACTATAAGCAACTTGGTTTTAAAAAATAAGGGCAATGAAGAGCAATGGCAGATTTACAGGATATTTCCATATCTTGGTGCGAAGGTAATTTGCTGACACAGGCTGACAAAGACCTTGGAACACAAAGCCATGCTGCTGTCTTCCCTTCCCAACCAGTGGTTCTGTGGATGCACCTGGTACTGAAATGACCCTCATGCAATGCTGTCCATCTCATTCCCACTGGTTTTCTGTCACATGTGCAGTATGATGAGCTTCAAAAATAATTTTGTCTCCTGAGAGACCTCAGGGTCCCATCCTTATCTCAACTCCTTGTCCCTCATGTGGCCACAGCAAGTTGTGGGCTCAGCCAACTCAAAATTATTTGACACATTGCCAAAATAAATTTCATAGGGTCCTTAGCATCAAGACACCAGTGAAAATGTAGCAAGCAGAAATTGTAATCCGTCTTTTACAATACAGACTTTTTTTTCCATAAGTAGGGCTATATTTAGCTTGCATGAGGAGAAAGGAAGAGATCTCTTGGGGAAATTGTACCATATTTCTATATCATCCCAGCATTATCAGCCTCTAAATCTAATGCTTTGGGAAAAGGTTTCTGACTTTAAACAAAAGGGAAAGTCCCCTTAAGGTTTCCCTGACCGTTTTCCTCTCACATGGTTGTCTACGTTTACATTCCAGGGACTCCCGCTCATTTCCCACTGCTGGAATCATCCATGTGGACATAGCACTTGGCCCATCTGCTCCTTAAATTAACTCTGTGCTGCTTCAGGAATGCACTAACTATAAAAATCTTCAATTAGTACAGATTGCAGCTAGGTATTCCTGATATCCCCTAAAGTTTAAAGTATATACACTATTTATGCTCCCTCTTAGAACTAAGAATCTGATGTGTTCATTGCTAAAAACCTCCACAGGCAAAAAACCCTGAAAAAGAAAAAAAAAAGAAAAACCAAAATACAGACAAAAGGACTGAGACAAAGCAATTGGTGTGAGAATTCAGATTCAAGTTTTCAACTCCCTCCCCAAGACCTCCAGTAGTAACAACTGAAGACAAAAAAGATAAATCACATGGAAATTAATCTGTCTTTCTCAGTAAATGGGGAGGAAGACAATGCCTTATTCACAAAAAAACAAACAACCCCCTCCCCCCCCCCCACAAANAAAAAAAAAAAAAAGAAAAAAAAACCACCCCCCCCCCCCCCCCAAAAAAAAAAAACAAACACAAACTGGAAGAGCTCTACCTTTACAGCAATTTGTAGTCCAAGACTTGATTTTCATAGTAGACTGGATGCTAGCTGGGAGAGAGTTATGATGTCATTTCATCTATATAATATTGGAACAGATTGGAACACGGAACAGATGTTTACAATATCTTTCTATTTATTAAATCTTTACCATGATAGTATACAAGACAGGGAGTCATTCAAATGTTAAATGAGACACAAAGAAAGCAAATCTTGCAAAGCTTACATGGAAGGTTTATCAGATTAGAACCTTTGAACTACAACCCAAAGCATGGTTCTTTCCCTTCCTCCCTGATTTGCATGAATATCTGATTAAGACAACCTTTGAAAAATCATGACAGACATGTAACCTAATGCTGAAATGGGATTTTAGTTTTTAGTTTTTTCAATTCTAATCTGCAATTTCTTTGTTTGTAGTTTAAGCCTCTCTATTGTATAGAGAAAGCCTTAGGGTTATCTTTCTTAGTCACTGATTGTAGAAACATTTGATGGAAGATACATGCTTACACACCTAAATAGGTGGGATTATATTTCTTCTTGAACACCTTTTCTCAAATCTAGCATAAAGCATTCCGCCATGACACCAGAGTAAAATATGAAGTTTACACAAACAAATGCTGGACAGTTTGCAGAAAAGAAAATTCCAATATATTGCTCCAAGTCTGTGAAATTTCTTCCAGCTTTAGCCTGTAAACTGCTGCTACTTTGAGGTTATAGCACCTATTTTGTGTATTACAGAAAAAAATTCTGTAAGATTCCATTATCAAAAGTAGCACCATAAATATGCAGAAAAAATAGACTTCAGGAAGTGCAAATACTACAGTGTATTTTTTGAATTCTAGATGAGCTGGCTGAGGAAAGCAGGAGAAAAACAATCAATTTAACTTGATTCTTTGACTATTCTTGCAACTATTTTTTTATTCCCTCCTCTAAAATATCAGTTTTCTCCCAAATTAGACATAATAAGAGAAAATGCTCCAAGTCAGGCTTTCAGAGTTTCCTAAGCATTCTGCTGTTGTCTTTAATCAACATTGTTGTCTCTAATCAACAACCAAAACAGTGCAGAACTATCTTCTGCAGGGCATAGCCACACTATGTGGATAGTTTGGATTGTATTGAATTGGTCTGAGTTATAAGCTTCATTGACGCAATGAACATGCTTTAGATTTTCTGAATATTTGTTTTCATTTTTTTATTTACTTTGAGTTTTATTCTTTTATTCAGAATCACAAAAATAGCAAGTAACATCTTCTATAGCAATTAATAGCAATTAATATCAACATCTGAATATTGATTTAGCTGGTAAAGACTAAATTAATTTGTTCTGGTCACTGTCTGAATTTTTTCCTTTGTCAAAAGCATTACCTTTATTCCCTTGGGGAGCAGGAGACAACTCTCCTGGATGCTGGACACATCTTCATGCAGGATTGAGTAGAAGTTGGTATTTTGCTTGCAGGAGGAGATAGCAGTCCAAAACAAGCCTGCACAATGCTGCTCAGAAATTGAGCTGCATGAGATGGGTCTTAGAGAGCAAGGTGTGCATCTGCAAACAGACAGCAACAGGAAAGCTTACAGAAAACAAAACAAAACACCAAAGAACAAGAAAAGGAGATTGTGTCCTCAAAGAAAATAAGCATTTTGATGTACTGTTCCCTCTACAGAAGCTTGAAATGGTGAATGAATAAATTATTTCAATTTTATTTCTTCCCTGTTCAGGTGAGATCTAGTGAATACTTTGTCTCAAGAAAGAGGGCTGAGCAATTCCTCTTTCCAGGCAGAGCTGCCCACAAACCCTGGATACCGGCTACCTGCAGAAGTCACAGGGAACACCAGTGCAACACAACATGAAAAACACCTATGTTCCTAGCAGAGCAATACATTTCACAACCAGTCAACAAACAAGGATATAGATTGGCAGTTGTGAGCCCTCCTGCTGGAAGTGCTTGCATGGATCTCATGAGAAGCTGAGAAAGTTCCATTCAGTTCACTAACCAGTCATAAGTCAATGGCATATCCTAGCTGCAGCCTCTCTGCCAGGCCTACCAGGCTTAGGCACAGATCCTAGGCAGATCAACAGAACTAAATTTACAGTGGAACAGTTTGGAATAACAAATTAAGAGAAAGAAATCAGGATATGCTCAAAATTATATTCCTTGAACGTAAAGGGAGGTCATGTGTTGCATATGTTATTTTTTGCAGGAAGTCATTCTATCCCAACTCTAAATTAATCATGTTTCATCAGAATGGTTTTGCATATCAATAAAGCTGCATTGCTTAGAAATTCAGGTATTTCATAAGAATTTCATAAGAAAGTGCAAATTTTTAGCATCTAGAGTTCCACATCAGAATAAGATCTTACAGTTTCATAAGGCAAGATTAAATTTATAATTGCAAGTTGCAATCACTGTGCTGAAAAGAATATCAAGCTTAAAGCCTACCTGCCCTGTAATATTGCAGGAAGGATTTCTTAGCCTGGAGCTGAAATGCTGAAGTGATTGATCTGTTGTTTAAATGCCAGGGAGAGCTTTTAGGACTGGAGAGAGAACAATAATGCAGGGTGGTGTTTCTTTGAAATGGGGCTGCTGAACAGAGATAATTCAAAATGCTTATCCTTTTGCAATTTTAGTTACATCTCACTCTAAACTTTTATTTTTCTGCTACACTACAGCCTGAGAGGAAAAATGAAAAACAGAAAGAATAAAGTTCCCATTTCATCCCTTAAAGTGTTTTTAGGGAATGCTCATAACTTTTTTACTGCTTGGGGCTTGCTT
Source organism: Pycnonotus jocosus (assembly GCA_013400435.1). Taxonomy (NCBI): domain Eukaryota; kingdom Metazoa; phylum Chordata; class Aves; order Passeriformes; family Pycnonotidae; genus Pycnonotus; species Pycnonotus jocosus. The sequence goes on along the minus strand of VWYP01003856.1, from coordinate 127,224 downwards.
TACTGCATTAATGCAAACGTGAAACTGTAAGGTCACAAATGAACAACACCAGCCCGAACATGCTAGTCAGATGTGACAAAACATCCTGATGCAAAGGTAAATCCCATAGAAAAAGTAGACCAGTGGCATGACCTTGTTGGATCAATTGCCAGAAATATTGGGCTGCCCCAGCTCGCTTTCCAGAATATACAGATGGAGCAGATTTTAGTCCTAAATAAGCTCTCTTCCACACCCCACTCTACTTTGCAAGTTTCATTCCCGGCAGCTTTTTCGAGCACAGTGAGCTCAGACCAGGCACTTTCATATTTCACTCTGCTTCCCTTTTTATTGAGGAGCTGGTTTTCTTCCCAAAAGAGAGTCACATTGTGAAGTGGGGAAAATGTCAGGTACCTTTGGCCTCATAAAGCCTGTTAATGGTGTCCAAACAGCCCTAACTTTTATAGCCCCACTAATCTAAAGCAATAGGTACCATGAGAGGGACGCATAAGAGAGACACAAGAGAATGGTGGGAATGCTGGCAATGCTGGCTGTAAGTGTATCCTGCACAGCATATAAAGGATGGATATTGAAGCTATTGGAGAGGCTGTCAGACAGAGTATGGGATAGTATGAGCATGAACACTGGGAACAACTAGGGGAGAGAGGCAGACAGCAAGGCTCAGAGGCCAGAGAAAAGCAAAGGTGAAGGGGGTTACAGCAGGGCAGCCTACAGGATAAGGAGCAGAGAGGAGGAACACCAACACATCAGCTCACTCTCAATGAAGCCTTCCTATGGAGCAAGACTTAAAACTGTAGACTGCAGCTAAGAGTTACTGCAGATAGGAGAAGACCAGCAGCTGGACAACCCTAGGGAGGAAAGACTGCAAATGTCAGTTAATGTAACACCATCACAAATTTGCTGTCATCCTGTTTATCTATCAATCAGATTAAAGTTTTCCATCCAATAGCAAAAATACGGGTGGTGAAGGCATTTGACTTGTATTTGCAAGTGAATACAATTATTTCACTCATCACCAATGTATTAGTGTAATCTTCCTAGACCTCTGGTAAGCACTGAAATACTACTTTTGTGGTGGAAACCTTCATCTGGAATTTATCCCTTCTTGGTGCCAAGCAAGTCCTGAGGAAAAGCTTACACAAGCATGCTGTCCACTCTGTCAGGGTATAAGGCAGAGCACCAGTGACATGAGGTTTCCAGCAAGAACATGGGTTTTCCTGGCCAGCAGACTGAGAACTGTGCATCACTTCTGTACAGGCAGGCAGCTGACTGGCAGGTCAAAGGACATATGCATGCTCTCCTTAGAGTCACAAATTACAAAGAGCAAACTCCTCTCCAAAAGCATTCAACAGCATTCAGGGAGGAACAGGGAAATGTCTCACACTCTAGTGAGAAGATGGAAGAGCCTGAGGAGGGGAATGGGGCACCCCTGGAGAAGGGAAATGCAGAGGACCACAGGGTAGGCTGGGCTATCATAGGATGAATGAGAAATACCGGAGAAAAATACAGCAATTTTACAGGAAGATATTACAAGAGGAATCGGATCAAGGAGGCCCTTCACTGACATCAGTGATCTAGAGTGTGATGGTGAAGGCTGCTGAAGACATGGCAGCATTGAAAGCATAGTGGTGGCCACATGCTACACGGAGGGAACAAGAACAGAGGTGGAAAAACAGAGGCAAAGAGAACCTGGCAGGGGAGCATGGGGAACTGAAGACAGAAGGAAAGTAGGAGGAAGACACAATGTGATACATTTTCATTTGAAACTCAAGTTCCTCTTTGATTAAATTATGACTTAATCAGTGAGAGGTAAGCACTGGTCACAACTAAAAATGAGCAATGCTGCTGGTTGCAGTGACATTCCTCACACTAACTATGGAGAGTGTTTCCAAATTAGTAAGCTCTGTTAAAAGAGAAGCTGTTTGTTTATGCCTGCAGCATCATCTGCTTTTGCAAAGCAACAAAAGAAATGCCTAATTAACTATGTTTGTTAGCTATTCCTAGGAAAAGGGAAAAGAAAAGGGTAGAGGAGAAATAGTGCTTACCTTGAATGACCACCTTGTGTTTAGCTCAGCAAGAGGAACTTGCTTAACCAAACCAATCTTTAGTTGACAAAATGAGTTAAATGTGCATCTCAGTAGCTGTTACTCTGTTGCTCTGTGGGCTAAACAAGGATCTCACCTTAGACTCCAGGCACAAGGCTAGATTCAATACTCTGTGGAGCAATGGGATGGGGAAAGAAGGTCTAGCCTAAAACCAGCTTGCAAAATATATCTCTCACAAATAGGAAGGAGGTGGCCAAAAATTGTATTGAAAGTTAACTACATAACAGACATAACACAAACAATCCAGAAAATAAGCATTTAAAATTTAAAGAAAGTCTTTTTCCCGGTGCTATTTAATAACAAATTAATACACAAATGCCACTAGAAAATTAAAAGCGAAGGTTTAATCTGAAATCTTAGTTAAATCTGACCAGAATTTGAATTTGGTGTCAAAACTATTCAAAAGCTGCTGAACAAACATTCTGTAATGTATATTTGTTTAATCAGTCCAAAACTAAAATTAATATTATGATTATTTTAGATAGCACATTTCCCCCTAACAATTTCAAGTAAAATTTTGTGGCCATTATATTTACTGAAAAGCAATATAAATTGGTTTATTTAATGATCAGAGACAAGCTGAAGTCCCCTGTGAACCAGGCATATCTAAAATAATGCTTCCCTGTGCAGCACCACTCCATGATAAACTTTTTCGTTGAAGCTGGGACTGCAGAAACAAAAAGGCACTCATTGCAGAAATGGTACTCAACAATTGTAAGCCTACAGAGTTTAGTTTAAAATCTTGTAAAAGAGAGTGTAACACTGCACATTGATAAAAATGTTCAGATGTTTATTAACAGCCCATACAGATTGGTATGCATTCAGATTATAAAATCCCATGTGAAATTCCCAGTCCTTCGTGCTTCCAGTACAGTGTCCTGGCAATGCACAGTGAGTTGGAATTAATTCTCCAGTGCCCTCTACTGGGAATAAAACCAGTGTCCTGAATCACATTTTGCCCTGGGAACTTTACTGTAATTGTGTAAAATGTGTCATTTTCTTATGTAACAATTTAACAAAAACCTAAAGAGATTTACTTTCCCATTACTAAATTCATAATCAAGACATAGCCTTGGAATCGTTTAGGTTTTTCTGAGTGAAAATTTAAAACTTTCTCTTCTTTTTCTTTTTCTTTTTTCTTTTTCTTTTTCTTTTTCTTTTTCTTTTTCTTTTTCTTTTTCTTTTTCTTTTTCTTTTCTCTTTTTTTCCTTTCATTTTTTTTCTTCTTTTTTCTGTTTCAGTGTTGTCCAAATAATTCACGGTGTTTCAACTCTTAACAGAGAAGAAGATACTTAATAGACTAAGTCTGGGATCATTCCTCTAATTGTTAAAACCAGAAGAGAATTTGTATTGGTTCTGATGGAGATAGAGATAATAAAAACAATAAAAACAACAACAACAATAATAATAATAATAGACCTATTTACTAACAGGTCATTTAAACTGTCTCCTGACAAGACAATTCACTTTTCAGTGTAAAACAACACAGGAGGGGGTAGAGTTTTGAAGGCAATTTCAACTTCTTCCCTAGTCTCAAAGCACAAATAGAATAGAGGAGATTTGCTATGAGTTGATGATCTTCTGTCTAAAATTTATTTTTAAAAGCTAAACCATATTACAAAGGACAACATGTACTTTTTATTACTTAGCATACTTCAGTCTTAGATGGTCTAGTCAATTTTGTATTGCCTGAATAGAATGAGTTTGGAGCCAACAGAGATGTGCTGAAGGGAAATTGTACCTCCAGCACTTGGTTTCACCCTCCTGGCAGTCTGGCCTGGCAGAGTTTGGGTGTTTTTCATTCAAAATTCTCTTCTTAGTCATGGCTTCAGATTTTAGATGTTCTTTTCTTGGCCAGCTTCCTGGCTGCAGTGCCATTATTCCCAGGTACAAAGCAAAGTGGTCCCATGATGACAATCAAAGTGTGAACTATTAAAGAAAATTAATAACTGGACTGGACAAAAAAAACCCCAAACAAACAAAAAAAACCAACCAAACATAACCCCCCCACACTAATATAAATGCTGTTGGGCAAAAGTGGAACTAATATAATTACCTTTGTAATAATTCCAGAGAAATTGAGGCTAGCTTCTGCTTTGCTTGTTTGGGAAAACTAATATTATTAATGAAAGTCCAGAAACATTTTGAGAAACATTTTGTATTGAATAACAGAATTTAACAACTGTGTAGAGATGGAAAATTAATTACAGAACAAGCCTTGGCTGTCAAAAATATGGAGGTACTAATGCCCCAAGAAGGTGTGACATGCCAGCTTACTCAGATTCAGCAAACCTGATGTATTTTCAAGGTCTCAGTGGATAAAGCTGGAAAAACCTTTCCAAGCCAGCAAGTGCCAACAACAAAGCCAACCTTCTGGAGCTGGCAGTAGGCACTCTGCAAGACAAAGATGCAAAATACTAATGATGAACATTTGCACTTATTTATTCTTCGTATTCCGCAAGTTTTCTGTCTTCCCTTAAATGTTCCTGAAACAAACCCTCATCTACTCCTGCCCCCCCGCCCAGCAAAAAAAAAAAAAAAAAATATATAAAAAGAAGATAAAAGAAAACTCTGAACAGAATATAGTTTTCCTGTAGTTTTCCTGCTTTCCTGTAGTCCCTACAGCTGTCACAGATACCAGCTGTTTTCCGATCCCACTGTGAACTTATCCCTGGGCTACAATCCCAGTAACCTACACTTCTCCCTGAGTCCAGCACCCCCAGCATGGAGTGTGCACACATGGATATGTCTATCCTGCTCTCTTTCTATTTACCTGTCCTCAGCAGCCATTTGCTCTTAATTTTAATCCCTCAGCTCCTGCCCAAGGCCAGGGGACAACCTAGAGCCTGTGGTTTCTGTAGCTGCTCTTTGGGGGCACAAGCAGTACTGAATTCCAAATGGGATAGCTCTTAATAACCCACCTTTGTCCATCACTGAGCATTTTGTAGCTCCTAATAATTCGGTTACCAGAAAGAAACTGCTGGGCAGAACATGAGCTGGAAGAGAACTGGTGTAAAGAGCTAATTTTGGGAGAGTGGCTGCCAACACAAACTACAAGCAGAAGAGCATGACTTGCAGTCCCCAGTGACAATCACAGGAATGTGGGGTTAAAACACAGCCTGTCCTATTTCTCACAGATGAGACAACCTGGGTCTTGTAGGGCTTGTTGCATCAAAAAACTCAACAACAAAAAATGGTGCAAAATATTAATCCTCTGTTGTGAATTTCTAAAAAAAAGATACTGGTGGTGGGATGATGAGGATCTCATAGCAGGTGTCTCAGAGTGGCAAACAATCAGCTTGTAAAGGTGGGAGGTTGTGAGCCTGGGGAAAGGGCTGCCACACTTGCAGGGCACTGGCCCAGCAGGACTTGCAGGCTGCCTTCCGGTGAGGCAGTAGGTAAAATAAGTGGTCATTTGCCAGCCCTGCTGAAATGGGATGAAAATATTGAGACAAGCATTGGCAATGCACATATCCAACCACAGCATCATCTCTGCAGGGAGGTACCATTTTCTTCACAGGAAGTGCCACACAAGAGACACCAGAAATGTAAGACCAAAGTTCTCTGAGTGGGAAACAGCACTGCAAGGCAAAAATCTCACCTCTGCCCACCTCCAAGAGCATACAAGTTCTTGTCTCCAGAGATTTCCCACCTTTCTTTAGAGCTTTGAGCATCCTTCATTTGTAGAAACGAACATGACCTGCAAGTAGCAGCTCCTTTCCTGAGCTGAGGCCAGGCAGAGTATTTATAAAGATTTCCCACAACACAAAGAGCCACATCCAGAGGGAGACTTATGCCCACAGCAGAGTACGAACTGTACAGTGGTGAGGAAGAGGACACTGAATATAGAGATTGAAGCTACTCTGGTTACCGTTTTCCCAGCTTAGACCAAACTCTTTAATATTTCAATGTGATTTTTTTAATGTATGAATAAATACTGCTTTAATAAAAGGAGTAATATGTCTGTAACCATAGATTTTTTTTGTTTGTGTGTTTGTTTGTACAGCTCGTCTCATGCAATATTCATAAACTTGTTCCTATTCATTTTCTGATAATTTCACCAGCACATTGAAGGAGTGCCTAGCAAGTCATAAAATGCAATTGCTGTTTTCACAGCATATTGTGCTAAAGAAACTTTTAGCCAAAAATGAATGCTACTCATTGTTTTGTAACAAATTACAATATGCTAGGAGCACACTGGGAAACCAAATGTCAGCCTCTAAAGTATCAGTCTTCCATTTAAAGGTCACATCTTATCTTAATGGGATAACTGGAATGTCTGCTATGATTTCATATCCCTAAAATCACTCTTCTTTGCTCCTGCAAATGTTCCCTCCTGATAGTCCCCTTCCAGTAATACAAACATAGAGACAAATGCACGTGGTGGGTAAGGAGAGAGGTTCATTGGTTTGAAAAAATCAACTGCTTTTTCCTGGTTTTGTCATTTTAGGAAGAAAATAACACTACAATATAAGGAAGAATATCTTATTAGTGATGGTTTGGGACACAATATTGTATTAGTGTAGTGTGGTGTAGTGCAGTGTAGTGTCTTGTAAAGAACTGTGATGGTTTACAGGATAGGTATAGAAACTATATTGGTATAAAGTAAATCATTCATATCATCTCCTGAAGGCTTTTTACAACTTTTAGCATTTTAAAAATACAGCAGAAACAATTCAGTTTAAAGTACAACTGAGCCTTTGCAGCATATGAACAAAAGGTGTCATAATTTAGTTTTCTTCTATCTGAAGACACAGAGTTTCTCTCATCCAGCCCATTTCTGTCCAATCAATATAGTCAATATGTTTTGAAATATGATTCCCTATTTGACTATTTACTTATTGTTTGTAGGGGTTTTAATTCACAGTTGTGGTAGCATGCCATTTAATCTGGCTTTTCAACATAATTGATAATATTTTAATAAAAATATTTCTCATTTGTATATAAAATGTAAAACAGGTATAATTGAATCTCAGTCCCATGCAAGTAAATCACCAACAGTTCTATTACTAACTTAATGGCAATAGAACACAGCCCCAGATAGTCTCTGCTTACTGCAGACTTCATCCATTGCCTCTGTACATGAAATTTCTAAAAGCTTCATGAAGTGGGCCACAGAACGGGTCTGCCACAGAGCCCAAATCCAGCCTCAGGAGATTTTACTTCATAGTAGCACTGTCAATAATACATAAAATCACAAGAGGAAGAATATATTTGGCTACACTGGAGTCCTGTAAGCTGCTACAGTGCTGTAGTTTTACATGTCAAAACCACCACTAGTAAATGTTATGGTAGATTTTGGCCTCACTTCAGTTTTTCATCTATGGACTTGGGCAAATATGTGGATGTTGGCTCTATCGTCCTCTGGCAACTCTTAAAAGAAACATTTTCCAGTGGGTAATTACATATTGACAGCAGAAACCAAGCCAAGGGAAGGGAAGATGTATTGAAGATAGGTGGATCAACAAATGGAACAAGTTCAGATCAATCTTTGTCAAAAACTGGGAGATGTCTTCATAATATTATGGAAATAAAAGAGGTTTGCCATTCTGTGTGTGTATGTGTGTGTGTGCACCACACAGGAGTTATGTGCCAATGTTTGATATAAAAATTCTTGCTAAAGAAAGAATAACCAGTGGAGTCTGGAAGATAATCAATCCCAAAAAATCCCCCAGGTCATCTTCAGACAACTAAGTTCTAATGTTTACACAGAGATTCAGCAAAGGGTTGAATTGCTCTTCTCTAAATCAATATTTCCTGTACCTGGGTTTTAATTCTGATTTTCAGAATTAATGCAATTTAATTGCAATTTAAACACCTATTCCAAATTCAACAGAATACATAGGAAGCCTCTTATCTCCAAGGAACATTCACAGAAACTCTAGGGTCCCAATGCCTCCCTGACAGTACAAATCCTCATGCTCAACATCAATCATGGTAAATAATACTTTTGATAGCCCTCCCTCTAGTGCCATACCAAACAGAGGGATTCCAATTCCGGTACTGGAGCCACTACTACTCACAGAAACTGAAACTAACAACTTCTGAGAGTGGACAGAATAGACCCCCCCTACTCTTCCTGACTTTTCAGAGTTCTGGATTAATTACTAGCAACACTAGTCCAGTCCAGCACTGAGTGGGATGAAGAGCAGATCCATTAGTGCATGGCAGAGACACTTCCAAATTTTCAGTTTGTTACTGATGACGTGAGCTGGAAAAATCAATCTCTGAGCTAATGTACAGATGAGTACAGCTAGCAATTTGTTTCTCTGTAGTGCCTTTGTAATAAAGAGAGATTTGTAGCAACAAAATAGTTTTAAACTGGACAAGAAATTAAACAGATAGACCAGATTAAACAGATCATTCACTGAGGGGCACCTAGGTGAAAACAATAAATACCCTATCTCTGACCTGGTCATAAGCATGCAAACCACATCACCTAAGAAGGTCTTAATACTTTTAAGTTTGCAGCTTTATATGCAGGTGCTTCTGTGTGAAGACCAGAATCAAACAATATCACTTGATTTTGTCTTTCAACTCATCAGCTGGAGAATTTGTTCTTTTTCTTCTTGTAATGGCAGCCTAAGAAACCACTATTGGAAAACTACTTAATCATGAAAGACACCACAGAACAACCCATAAGGTTTGCTTGATTTCAGCAGCTGAGAGTATGGATTTGTGTTCACTCTTTGCACTGGCTGCAATATGAGTGGCAATGGGGGAAGGGAGAGAAATGCTGTCGCATCACCTTGAAGAAGCTCCAGCTACTCGATTCATCCATGTGGGTGGGTGGCCTGACTAACCAGGGAAAGGCAAGGCAGGACGTGGGGAAAAACACTGTTCAGAGACAGCATCAGTCATACAGATGGGACTGTAACTCAGCCTGGGGAGATTAGTGAAGAAGCTTGAATGATAAATGCTTCTTTTTAGGATTCTCTTAAAGATTCACTTCTTCTTTGCAAGTGATTCATTGTTTTCCTCCTTGATTCTCAGGTTATCTTAATAAGCATATGAAAAACTTTTATTCAGTAATAAAAGGAAATAAGGCTCGAAGTCTCATTTCATAAATCGTATCTGACATTCAAAATTTGCTGACATATCAGGCTTGTTTTCACAGCAGCTTTTGGAAGAAAGTATGTCCTGTGGATCATGAAAATTCTGTTTGCAGGCTCTTGGAGCTCACCTCAACAAAATATTTGAGGCTCTGACAAGGGAGTGTGGTGGCTCTCACAGACCTTATGGGCTTTTCCGCATCTTATCTGCTTCCTTCTCTTCTGCTGCTCTATCCACATCAATGCCTTGTGACAGGCCAAGGAAGTGAATTCATTCTTTGATGTTACTTATTTGGCCACAAGTGTCAGTATCACAAACCACAGATGGATTAAGCATATTTGATCAACCCTCTATGCAAATTAAATCCTGAAGAATTTGATTTTAATTACAACAATAATTCAAATTATGTAGAATTTAAACTCCTTTTTAATTAAGCCGAGGCCAGAGATACAACATAGTTCCTTCCCTACAGGCAAATGGAAAGGGAGCTACTCTAATCTATGCATGTTACAGTCCAGCCCAGCATATCCTCTCCTTTTGCAGGACAGTCAATCAAAAATAACCACGTAATCTGACAGAATAATGTAAGTACGTACAGCCTGTACCAAAGTCCACTTGTGTTGTCCAGATGAGCCTCAGAAAATCCCAGAGAAAAAAAAGGTACCTCAGTAACTGTTGTTTTCTCATTGAATCCAGTCACACCACAACACTAGTAGGATTTCCAGAGATTTACATGCTTTGGTGCAAGTTCCCATGGCAAAAAAGAAAATTTTAAAGGACTAGAAAGATAGTTGTTGTGATTCATCTGCATGAATATTACTTGCTCGTTAAGAATGACATACCTACGTAGAAACTACTGTTTTATACAAGGGCTGTGAGGATATTTCCAGCTGAGAAAGATCTCTCAGCCTCCACTTGTCCAAGACATTTCAAACCTCAAAAAACCCATATGTAATACGTTGTTATTTGCAATAATGTCAATATGGCATAGCAGGTGTTTGGGCTATTCCACCCACATCCCCTGTACTTCCCTGACCTTTTTGGTACCTTGAGGCATTCCTGCATCAACTTCTCCTGATGACACTACACAGTCAGCATTTCTGTCATCCATGACTGGAGGCGTATGACCACAAAAAATGCTCAGTGGCAAGACAGGTAAGTGTGGGAGTTTGATAAGGCTGTAATTTCTGATAAATCCAATTACCCAGATGGAGCTGTCATAGTTATAACCAAGGTCTGGAATTTTTATATTATTTCTTGCCAGTGGTTTGGGGTGGGGGAGAGCTTAAACCTGTTAGCAGATATTTAGAAGCAGAAGAAGTTGCTAATGAAATGAAAAGTTATAAATGTCTTTCTTTAAGCAAAAGCCCAATTACCTGTAAAAGATATAATTTTGCTTTTCCTTCTAGAGTCAGAGTTTGATTGATAATCAAAAATTTGTTCTATCAAGGCCAAAATAAAAAAATATATATCATTAGCATCTCAATTATATGAAAAGGTCCAGTTGCAGTAGGCTGTGGTTTAGAGAGTCCATTTCTGCTGTGATAACTCAATAGTGATGTTGAACTCAGGGACCAACAGAGGAAAGTCTTGATGTTGCAAGCACCAAGTCCAAGATCAGTCCAGCACTCACAACTGGTCCTCTCAGAGACAACAGGAAGATTGAAAAATATTAATTTATTAATTAATCTTTCACACAGCAAAACATTTCTCATCATGTCCAGGCAAGCACCCATCTTCTGCAGAGTGACTGGAGTGCACACAGACTTGTGCACCTCCCGTTTTCCCCGCTATACTACAGCCCAGTTCAGCCATTTTGGATAGCTCCAGTTACTCTGGTAACTGGAATTCTGGACCAGGTAAAATTAATCTGAACTGGAACTTGCTACTAATGTTCTTTCAAAGTGGAACTTTGCATTAAGTAATAAAAATTGTCTTTTAGATCCATTTCTTTGGGAGTATGGCCCTATCAAACCTATAAAAAAACATAGTGCTTGGTTATAATGCTACTACAACATCTTCCTTTCTGCCACTGCACAGATGCTTCTGCCAATGGCCAAAATTCAGGAAATGTTTCCTTGTTGGTAGTCAGAGATGCAAAAATAACACAGAGAAAATATAGTTTCAGTTCTCTTAAACTGTCCAAAGTGTACAACTGTACATATTTCTTCTCAGATTCCAATTGGAGGTCTTTTTCTCAGAAAAATATGCAGATGCCCTCATCCCTTTTTAGTAACTTTCTGAGAATATCCAAAGCCAGAAAACCTTTGTTTTTATTAATCTTTTCAGGTGAAGTTCCAGATAAACACTAATCAAGGAGAGGAACAAGAGAACGTGCTTTGTCAGTCAGGGGTCTCCACAGGAATGATCAAGACTGGTTGTGCAAACTCAGCTCCATATTTGGGAAGTAATATCAAGTTCTTCAGGCAGTCAACAGTAACTTTGAGGTCTACACCCACCAAAGCCCTGCAGAGAGATTCCCAGTACAAGAAAACACATGCACCAATGGGAGGGGAAATGATTATCATACATAGGTCTCTTTTGTGAAAACCAATGAATATGTATGTAAAATATAGTACATATATATAGAAGTGTACATATATATAGAAGCTTTTCTATATCCACATGCATTGTATTTTGGTGGAAATATCCCCTTGTGTATCCAGCATTGTAATAAAGAATGCCTGCTTTCTAATATGAAAATGATAATGTTAGAGAGTTTACTTTCTTGCCATTTTTGGTAAGACTATGAGCTTAGAATATTAAACACCAAAATTCCCTGTGATACTTCTTATTTCTAAAAAAAGTAGAGGGTTGAAATCTACTTCTTTTAGAAGAAGAATTGCATGGGGTTTTGTTTTTTAATAAATATCTGAAATTATTACCTTCCACAGACCCTATAAATATTTTTCTTCATGGATTTGTGGTAGGAATTTAAAATGCATCCTGTATTGCAGGAGCCAGAAAAATTACTATGAAGCCATAGACAAGAGTAACTCTTCTGCAGCAAAGCCAGAATCCACAATGACTTTGAGAATCCATAGGATTTGATATTCTTTCCATTAGGTCATACTTTGCATCACATTAATGCTACCGATTAAAGTCAAGGGAAATATAGTCTTTCATAGCTTGTTAATAGTGGTGGTAAGTTGCATTTTAATGGATGTGCTCTCAGACATCTGAGTTGCAAACCACGTCCTGAGAACAATGCCAGGCTCCTCTCACCACAGACTCAGGATGAACAGGATTGAATTCTTCATGTTGAGGTATTTTAAGATGAAAAAATTCAGCAGGGAATATAGTTGGATGAACTTGTGATTTCTCAAAACTGGCCCACTACTTCTCATGACAAAATTAATTGGGACACAGCAATAGAGCGGCAGGGGAGGGCCAGGCTGGAGGAGAGGGCTCAGTTCATTTTGGTGGTAAGTCGAAGGCAGGGCTCTCTCTCCTGTCATCAGCTGGAAAATCTCATCTAGAGTACAGACTCCTTTTTCCTAGAAGGAGCTTTTGCCTCCTTAGCCCTCATGTCTCCTTCAAGGGCAAGCCTGGTTCTCCAAGGCACCAGCCCAGGCAAAGCCAAAGGCAGGATTCTGGCTTTCCTTCACCATCACAATTTTAGCAGTGCTTACAGACTGTTACCATAGATGGCTGCTCTCTGCCTACACTTAAATTGGTCCCATTATTTTTGTTTACTGTGTATATTGGGACTAGCAAATATCAGAGTGGTAATAGGTGGCCAGGGAATAAGGGAGAAAATAACAATAGCTTACTGTTAGCATGAATCACAAGTAAAAATAGTTTAGCATGTTGTTATCTGTGTTTACAAAAAGAAAATCCAGCCCCAAAGGTATCCACCTGTATGCAAGTATAAGCCACGTTTGCAATCTAGTCAGTTTTCTAATTAGTAATTAATTTCTCTGAAGTAATCACAGTGAAGTAAAAAGGATATAAGACAGTAGTGAGGAACTGGCACAGATTTTTCCAAAGTAGTTCCAGATGCCCCATCCCTGGAAGTGTCCAAGACCAGGTTGAACGGGCCTCTGAGCAACCTGGTCTAGTAGAAGGTGTCCTTGGCAGGGAGGTAGGAACAAGGCTATCTTTAAGGTTCCTTCCAACCCAGACCATTTGGTGATTCTATGATCTTGAGTCAACTGCACAAAACCAGTCAGGGAACATCCACCAGAAAACTTGAGACACAGAAGCAAGCAATGTAAAACAGGCCTTCATGCTGATGGTGCCCAAGTAACAGCTGGCAGATCTTTTGGTGAAAGAAAAGACACAAACATGAAACAGCCAATGCATGAAAAGCTGTATAAAAAGCTAAATTCATCAGTCAGCCTGCATCCAAAATCCCAGGACCAAAAATGGCACTGTTAGTACATAAAAACTGCAGAGCAAAACCATGAGCTCTGTCCAGCTCTTGCTGAAACAAGCTCTGTGTGAAGCCAGCCAAGCCCAAGAGTTTTCTGGCACTTTCAAATACATCAGATCTCATGGCTGCTGCCTCTGGGATCAGTTTTAGGGGCATCTGAACTCTGAACACCAGCTGGGCTGACACTGCTAGCCAGCCATTTGTTGTTGAGACAGCAGTGCCAAGACAGTTGGTTTTATGGTTTGGATCTCAATCACTCAAATATTCTCTGTTTTGCTGTTGTTTACCCCAGTTTTCAGACCAAAAGCCTCTCCCATAGGTTATAATCAGTCACCTCCAATTCTCTTATGCCATAAGACTTGCCAGTAAACCCTGTTTGTTAAATAAAGCTGAGTGACATTTCTGAAAACCTTTCTTAATGGACCAGACTCATCATCATAACCTCAGCAGCTGCATGTACAAAGCTCTGAGGGATTTGGGAGCAGTGATCAGCTACTCATTCTCTTCTGCAGAAATCCCTGCAGCCTTATCATTCCCAGAATGTCAACATCCCTTCTGCTACTGCATTAAGCAACACAGTGTTTGGGTTTTGTTCACTCTCACTTCAGAAAAAGGCAAAATTGTCTACCTAATGCAACAATTATCTGTGCTTGTAGGGCACATAATGGACCTCAGATGAGGATGGAACAAGGTAGCAAAGGACATGTCACCTCCACAGACACTATAATACTAAAGGAACTGTGTGTACAACCACCTTCTGTCTTTAATGTTCATACAGTCTTTCAGATCAGCTAAAGTCCAAACTTCAAAGAAGCATTTTAAAGATGAGACTCAAGATTTTAACCAAGATTCAGTGGATAGAAGAAGTCACCACCCCTCCCCACTATGCTTGTGTTAAGCCAGCATGTTTGTTAAATCACTTCAGTCTGCAGTCTGCAGGAATGAAAAAAAAAACAACTTATTTTGGTCAATAAGAATGTTCCTCTGCTGTCAAGTCATGGTTCAAATTTAGTTCCTCAAATGGGACAGATGCCAGTATAATTTTGACTGAGACTGGACAATAAGGATATATCTGAGACACTATCTAGCCTTACTGTAACTCTTCCAGTTCCACCCTAGTAAATAAATAATGCATGTTTTTCTTAGTTTGATAACTCTGTGCTATAGCCATTTATGTTCTTCCAGGACCTGAATCTGCAACCCTAAGATGCACATCAGCAGGAGGCACTTGAGACTATTGTCACCCAATTGAGAGCTATCCCACAGCCCTGATTGCTGAAATATCTGGGAGTTTCAGCATTGAATTTAATGAGAAAGGTTTTAGATATTGTTACACAGAAAACTTGTACCAGAACCAATACAAGTGGGTCATTGGCAACATTCAATAAACAAAACACAAGTGAAGTCAGTAAACAATCCTTAAAAGAAGGAAAAAAAAACACAGCTCAGCCATTAAGAAAAAATAGATTAAATTATGAGGGTTTTTTGGTTTATATATTTTTAATTAATCAGTCATTATATGAAAGCCCAAGCAGTAAATAGCATGCTGGCTAAACTACTTCATCATTGATTTTTTAACAGTTTCTGCTCATGGCCTTCTTCATCTTTGAATCATCTACTGAAATAACTTTTGTGCCAAGTATGAGGACTTATCAGTCCAAACTCAGAATTATGCCTGACTTCTCAATTAAATCTTTTTTTCTCCTGTCTTTGAGAAGCTTAATTTTACTCTGTGCTTCACTTTGGACAGATGATACTGAATTTGTCTAGAGTGGCACTGAAAGGAGTGAAAGATGACATTGCACAGATATATCTCTTTATTACCATGCTTCTGAAATATATCAAAACATTAAGCACATGATTGAATAGAATACCACTGGGAAATGAACTATATAGCCCTGCTGACTTATGTTTGATTGCACTTAATACTTCAGGGCTGACTCTGCCAGAGACAACTGTCTGCACAAAGCCGTGTCGGCTTCTGCCTCTACAGAACCGAGCCAGCCTCATTTCTGCTGCAAAGCAGAAAGATCTCTTTCCCCAATGCCTCTCCCCAAGGCATTCGGTCTTCCATCGTCCATCAAAGCCAACTGATGGTAATTTGGAGGCACTTTTTGGTGCCAAATGCTTGCTTCACCCTAGCTGAGGAGAAAAGTAATTGAATGAGCAGAGTACCAGGGTGGAGGGAAGAAAGGGTATTGATGTCTAAGGGTTAAGAGTAACTCTGCTTTCTTGCAAAAAGAGCTCCCAGCAAGATCCCAGACAATTTGGAAGTTTTAAAGACTCCTCAGGAGTAAAAGAGAAGCTGAGCTGAAGTTATGGGTGATTCTTACCAAGAAGATTTGATGGGCATATGTCATTGGTGTGTAAAAAAATTGTGGGATGATCAGACCTTAATGTCGAGTGAAAAACTGCAAGAGCTCATTCCACAAGCTTCAAAGAATGGAAGAATCAACCAGAAAATTTTCTGTTAATTCTTTCTGATTCACAGGTATTTTATCCTCCCTTCTTTGACAGGATGAGAGTCTGTGGCTGCTACATTATTTGTGATCTCCAACCTTATGATTCAAACTGAAGCCTGTGAGAAAGAGTTTGCTCATCCCATACAGATATAGCTGTCACCAGCTACCAGCTGACTCAGTAGGTGAGACCACTTCGTTTCCAGCTTAGTCAGCTTCTGATTTTACCTAATGTTTGCAGTTAGAAAAATTAAGACCAAAGAAGGTTTGCTTGCCACTATTTACTAAGTGCACAATCCACCTGCTGGTCTGGAATATTCACCACATTTTACTAAAGCTATGAAAAAGCTCCTGTTTTGTTAGGAATATACAGGTCACAGCTGGGGTTCACAGATAGCATTACTCATTTCAGGACATTGGATAACAAGGCAGGCAGCTGCCATCTGAAAGAACCTGAAAGTACCTCTGAAATAAATGTACCAAATAATACTTTGCACATTTACTGCAGCTACATACGTACAAAAGGATTCCACTCTGTTTCCAGCTGGTATCTTGTGCTCCATCTTTTGGACAGCAAACCTTCCTTTCCATCTATTAGCACCTCTTTATTCCAAGGGGGAAAAACAAAAAAAAATCTGAGCCAGGTTGTTTGAATGATTCCCTGTGAATAAATCTGACACATTTAGCCATTAACCTCTCTGCAAACAATCCTGTCTTGTCAGTTATTCTTGAGAACAAGAGGAGAAATTTAATACATAAATAAATGTCTGTTTCAGGTAATCCATAAATAAGCAGTTAATCTCTGTTTGGCATGTGACTGGCTACATTTCACATGATATTGTTGCTGCTCCCCAGGCAAATCTTTTTAGAGATTCAAGCACAACACCTATCTAAAAGCAGCCAGCATTCTTCTTCCTCTGCAGCTATGACTATTTTGACATGAATATAGGTATTCAGACACAGAAAAAACATTGCTTTGAAAGTACCCTTTCACTGAAATGCTTAGTAAAGAAACACTTTGTATGAGCAACCACTTGAAATTTTAAGGGATGTTTGTAGTATTTTTTTCCCTATGCTTCTAGTGTGGGCCATTTTTACTTGCTATCATATTTGCTTTGCATTTTCATCTCTGCTTTTGTGTAATAACCTAGGAAAGGGTGTCAGGTGTATTTTCAGTGTGGCCTATTACAGATTAATAGGCTGCAAGTGCTGTCAAATGATGAGGGAGCAAGTATGTGCAGTGCCTGAGGAGAATGCTGCACCCCCCAAATTCCTCCACTCTTATCCTGATTAAGGAAATTAATCCCTATAGCAACATATACTTAGGATGCCCAAAACCCTTACATGTGGGGCTCTCTTTGCTAAGATCTCTCAGTGCATCCAGGTTTTGAAACACTACAAAAAACACACCTTGACCTCAAGAATGTAAGAGATGACTGAGCTTTTCCAGTGCACAATTTTCTGGACTCAAACACAACCTCCTAAAAATTTTGGATGTTTAATTTAGGGTGCTGTAAAAAACATGCTGAACTGAATACTATCAGCCACTTACCAGTCTGAGTAATATCAAATTACCTTTATTATGTTCTACTGCCCTCTATGTTAAAGCACCACGTTCTTTTATGGCCCTTCTATTACTCCATAAAGTAAGGGAGGACCATATGTTTGCAGAACTTTTTCCAGAGCACGAGAGTCAGGTGCCTCTAATACAGTCCTACATTTTTTAAACTACTGATTTTAGAAAGTATGAGCAATTCTCCACTTTCTAAGTGATTTGACATTTTCAATTTCACTCAGATGCACATGAACTTTGATAAGAACTATGATTTAAGAATACTTCCCCACATTACAGCAGCACTTTCACATGGGAATAAATGCACACTAAAATACCAATAATTACATTGTAGCTAAAAGGTAAGCAGCATTAATACCTGATATAGCATTACTGCTGCCTGTTATTGGACAGCTACTTAACCACTGTTCTGTTTGACAACTATAGAGTGTAATTATGTGTTACTATTAAATGTTTCTTTTGCAAAGTGCCACTACAATTTTTTTGAAACTTTAGAAATACAAAAACACCAAAAAAAAAAAAAAAAAAAGCCTTGATGAGCTGAATGCTATATTAAAAATCAAAACCAAATCTGCACACTAACTGAATGACTATACAGGGATTGGACCTGGAGAGGAGACACAATATCTTCATCATTCTCCAAGTGGATGTGGTGGGATAAAGGAAAAAGGAAATTAAGAAGAAAGCAGCATGCTATGCAGGGCTGAACCCAGGGCTGGAGGCAGAAAAGACAGGTTCTGATTCAAACCTTCTCACTAAATCCTCATGGACCTTTGGAGAAAATGTAAACTCACTGCTGCAACTTCACCAGTTCTGGAGTGGAAATAATAGTTTCTTTTTTGGGATGGTTTTAGGAGGAAGAGCTGGCTGCTCCTGTGCCTGTGCTAACATCCACTTTTCCCAGTTTCCATCCCAAATGGCGATTCGGGAATCATTTGAGGCAGGACTGCCTACAGGCTCTACCCACAGCTTTAAAAACCAGCTTATTTGCATGAGTTTTGGCCCAGGGCTAGGCTTGGTCTGCCTCCCTTCCCCATGAGGGAAGTGGAGGCCAGCTGTGCCTCAAGGCACTGTGCTGTCCTTCCTCTTAGCCTGGAGCACAGCACCCTAGAGACAGCTTCTCTGCATTCAACATTTGGTAATGGGGAACATGAACAGAAGCGGAGGAGACATTTCAGACACAATGCAAACCCACTGGTAAAAGTCAGAAAAAGAGGTCTGAATATGGTTATTGTGAGTTTCCCTGATCTCTCACTCCAGACCCCTTGCTGCAGGGCTGTTTGCAGTTTTTTCTTCACCATCTGGTACTAACTGTTGCATCCACTGGCTTCCAGAATCTCAGGCTCTCACTGGTTCTTAGCCTAGATGGTGACTGTGACAGAATGTTGGACTCAGTACCATGGCCTGATCCAGAAAGAGAATTCTCATGATCCATCCTAGAATTAAAATGATAGCAATAGCTAATTTCTAATGTGAAAACACTGAATTACCAACTTGCTTACAGACACATTTAGACTAGAGCCCAAGCACTACACTACCTTGAACAAAGACCGCCAGAGTCTCATGTTTATTTGATTGGAAAGCCCTCTCCAAGAATTCAAGACAATAAACTTCAGGTCTTGGAAATCAAATGATTATGTGACAGCACCCCCCCTTATTGTATATCCTAATGGAATTTAACATCACACTGCACCTCTATAGAGAAAGACAATGATAAATTTTATTTTGTTGCAGAATCCTCCAAAACATCTTTGCCAGATCG
Organism: Pycnonotus jocosus; assembly: GCA_013400435.1. Taxonomy (NCBI): domain Eukaryota; kingdom Metazoa; phylum Chordata; class Aves; order Passeriformes; family Pycnonotidae; genus Pycnonotus; species Pycnonotus jocosus. The sequence goes on along the minus strand of VWYP01003856.1, from coordinate 107,900 downwards.
CAACTAGATTACTCTCTTGACAGCAATGATAAATGGTTGTCATTTCCATGTGTTAAAGAACTTTAAAAGTAATAAACTAGTGATCCTAGTGCTCCAGTAAATAAGTGCACATTTTGTTAGTCCTCTGTCAAAGCTAGCAAAATGGCCACGCTGTGATTGTCTTTACCAGAGGCAAAGCCAAGTGGGAAACACACAGCATTGGCTGTCACTTTACCAAAAATGACAGGACACATCTATCCCAGGAAATTTAAATAGTTATATGTTTTCTGGATGCTTGAACACTGAGGACAGCTTGTATGGAACAGCTTGTTAACATGCTTTAAGATTCCCTTTCCCTTATAAAGGAGGTAAATCATCATTTAAACTGCACTAGGAATGGTTTAGGCTAACTCCCAAGTGACGACTGGGGATGGTTCAGGACATTGATACTAGTCCCAGACCAAGCACATTCAAAAGACCATTCCAATGATTTAAGAGCATGGACAATCACAAAAAATATTGAAATATTGATTGAAGATGGCTTAATTCAACTTCCTCTTTGAAACCTCCATCACCCTCACTTGTTCAGGTCTGTCATTCTTTGTCGAGCTACATCTTGAAAAGATCCAAGGTTGAGGTCTGACAGCCCCTATGAGCTGCTTCACTTTGCTTCCAATGAAGTCATTCTTCTTACAGTTTAACCTGAACCTCTGAACCCCAATCTACAGCTATTAACCCATGCTGCACTGTCTGGAACTACTGTAAACAGTTTTTTGGCAACTGAACACAATTTCACTTACCAGTCTATTCACTTTAAGAGATGAGCAGAAACTCTGGGCCTGAGCTCCAGAAGATGGATGAAGAAGAGACGGAGCCATGACAGAAATAAACTGGGTGTGGTTTTGTGGCAGTTAGGTGTGATGTCAGGAGAACACCAACCTTGTCAGGCACAATATCAATGTCCACAGGAAGACACAAGTCAGGATGTGCAGGATTGCCAGGTTTAGGGCATAGACATGCTCACAGCTCTTCCATTAGTCACAGGCTTTGGCATTAACCCTCCTGGGTCAGGGATTTTTTCATGCACATGAGCTATTGCAGCAAATCGATGGGGTGAAGAGAAGAGAGGTCAGACAGAGCATGTGGCTGTGGGTATCCAGCCCTGCGCCGTGTGCCAGCACTGCTGAGAGCAAGGAATAAATCACAGTGCTGTCTGGCATGGAGCCTGCTGCTGCTGAAATTGTGTTGAGCAGTGAGTACTAAGCCCTTTGAGACATGGGGTTGACTCCTGGTCTTCACATTTAGGCTTGAAGCCATTGCAGGCTGTGCATCTTCATGCTGAGGACTCTCCCATGTGCATGCATCCCTCCCCCCAGGCTGGCCAGAATGTCCTCACAGCCTGCAGGCACCAGGTATGCCACCACTGCTCCTCTCTGCAGCTATGTCAGGCAAACCCAATACACCTCAAACTGAACCCATCCCCTCTGAGCCTGTTCAGGAACCAGGCATGATCTCCAAGGAGATTTGGACATCTTAGAATAGACAGAGAAAAACCAGGGGGCTGGGAGGTAGGGGGGAAGTGAATCTCATAGAAAATAAAGGGTCGGCAAGTCAGTGTTTTAAAGAACACTGGTGTTGCTGATCTTTTCTGTGAGATGCTTACACTACAAAATACCAGTGGCTACTGCTGGGCCTTAGGTAAACATGTCAAATTTCTGCATATGCACACACTCACTTACTGTATGAATGCCCTTTAATCTTGTGTAAATACTTCTAAAATTATGAGTCTGGATAATTTTTTAAAAAGCAATGTTTAACCTCACATCAATCTAAATTCCTAAAAACAATCCCTTATATCTGCACTTTGACATCAGTGCTCTTGCCAAAAGTTAGTTCTACACATCAGTCAGTAGGGCATCAGAAATAATGCCACATGATCTGCAGAATTAAACACAATAGTACATTTCATTTTGACAGTACTTTCAAAGCACTCATCAAATATTTCAGACCCAGTGGACACACAAAAGTAATCTTTGACAAATACAGAGGAAAGGTTCTCAGGGGTTTTTTCCCAGCCCTTTGGGAACATAAGGAAAAGACAGACATTAGCTGTTAGCCTGAAATCATTTATCCCATTCTGCCTGGCCACATCAATGATTCCAACACACTGCTTGTATGAATGATGTGAGCCTCAAATCTTGCAATAATCGTATTCACCCACAGAAAAACTGAGCTCAGATGAAAAATACTCACAGACAGGCGTTCATCTAAAGCTATTCATTTGGTTTCCTATCCTCTAATTTCTGGGAAATCTGTCCATCAAATTTCATCTGCTGCTCAGTTCTGTCTTCACCAGGAGATGTGCAGCACAACATGGGAGCTGTCATTTGTCTTTCATTTCTAGACTGTTTTACAGATGTGTGATTACAGGAGAACAAGTGGGTGAACTCCCGCTTCATTTCCCTGGAGGATGCAGATCATCTTTTCAGAAGCTGTCGCAGCTCCTAAGAGCTCCTGCTGCTGCTGGCTTTCATCTGATGCCGTAAATGGACCCTCCTTGTCCCCAGAATGAGGCTGCCATGGGATATCCTGTGCAAGCACATGTCTCCTGCAGCAACAAAGCACGGGGGAAAGAATTCCCGTTTTGTTCTCCAGATTCAGATTTTAAATGTCTTGCACAGGGCTTCCAGCATTGCACAAATTTGGTGAGATTATGATACTGTGCAGGTGGACTCTGAGTTTTCATTAAGCCTATTTTAAAAACACCTGTGAGCAATACAAATCTGAGCCAAGGGAAGACAAAAGCCAAACAAACAGAAAAAATCTTTCTCCCTTCATAAACTCTCATGGGGAGGAGCAATTTCAAGTGTTCATAAAGTTGTCCTACCAGGAAGACAGAGAATATCAAGTTTTGGAGACTGGTCCAGTTCAGCACCTGAAATCCAGGTACAGCTTGTCTGGCTCCTGGCTCTGCTCCTCAGCTCATTTTCTTCTTCCAGTTGTGTGGTGCAAACCAACAAGCAATTTAAACCAGGATAGATGCAGATAACAGAACGGTGTCTCTCCTCAACACACTCATACATGGCTGTGACTGACTAACAAATTAACCTGTCCCACAGCAAGGAGCAGCACTGGGACCCTACTTTTGGGACAGGTCTGTCATTAATGAGTCATTTGGGAGGCTTAGAGAACCACCATCAAAAGCATTCATGAAAAGCAGATTCTAATATAAATTTGTGAAAGAGCTCAACAGAGTTCAATGGTGAGGTTCACTGTGGTATTTACCACATAGGTGAAGCATACAAACAGAAATCAATTCAAAATTATTTAAGGAGACTGGGAAGGGTGCAAATGACATGGATGAAAAAAGATAAGGGTACAAAGGATTTAGCAAGAACCTAATCATTGACTACTTTGACATTCATAAAGTGATTCAATAGGGCTTACTAGAATTAAAACAGTGACTTAATTATAGATTCAAGATAACATTCATGCCACAATCAATTCACCCACATGCACACAGACAGAAGTGTATATATCTATATTTATGCAAGCAAAGGTACCTGCTGCTGTACCTGTCCTGAGCCCAGTCAGCCCTGGGAGCAGGTCACTGGAACCCTTTGGGTTACTCTCTCTGGGTACAAGTCACTGCACACTACTGACATCTGCCCATTTTGAACTAACCAAGCACAATTACACCTGCACAAAAACAGTATGAAATCCTTTCCACAGAAGTTATTTGAATTTGGGTCTAAAAGGCAACATGACCCACCTGCCAAACATAAAAATTTATGAAGAATTACTCTTTCATTTTTATACACACATATAAATATGTATATTTAGTACTTAGTGTAGCACTGCAATAGCAGTCTCAAGTAAAATGTCACCATTTTTTAATTAATTCCTAGAGAAATTTCTTTCTGAGAAATATGAATAAAACTAGGACCATTAGAAAACAATGAAAATGAACTCTCCATATTCCTTCACCAATCAGTTACAGGGTAATACTGTCCATTCCCTTTAGTATCTGTCCATGGTCCTGCAACTGCATTCCTTTTTGTCTAGTCCCTTTTTGAAGCGGCTGACACCTTCTGCCTCCATTAATTTCCAAGGCTATGAGTTCCAGGTTATACCCTCTACATAAAGACATCATTTCTTTTACATCCTTTAAAATGTTTCTCACCAGTTTCAATGACTTCCTCAGGTTTTTGTATTTAAGGAAAATATCAGTTCTGCAGTCACCTTAAGCATATCTCCATGATTTCGTAAGCCTTAGCCATACACTCCAAAGCCTTCCCAAATTGAAGTCTCAAGGTAGTCTGCAGCTCTTTCATCCCCCTTACTCATTTTAGTAATCTTCCCTCTACCATCCTGAATCAAACAGATATCTGAAATTTGTAAATGAGGACTGTCTTCTTGTCCTGTGTTTTCACCATGTTTGTGGTCCTTTAGGCTAATATGTTTGACTGTGCAAATTAGATGAACTAAGAGACGTGGCTCAGCAGACAGGTGGTAGCTCAGCAGGATTCCATAAAAAGCCAGTCCCTCTGGCTCCAAATCTGTCCAGGTTTTGAGAGACAGTCAGTGACAGAGAAAAGAAGTAGCCTCTTGCTATGCTTTACACACCATCCATTTCTCCCAGAAGCAATGACCTTCCGTATTTTTGGCTTTAAAATGTTCATCTTCTCTTGAGCTACATCTAAGATCAACTGAATAAGTATTCATAGCTGATGCATTTAGACTATTTCTTGCCAGGAAGAAAAAATTCAAGAAACTTAAAAGTGTGTCAAAAAGTATTTAGAGGTTTGCATGTATGCATATGTAAATTGAAGAGGGTGCAAAACTTTGAAAATTGGGATTTTAAAGATGCAGTTAATCTTGGCAGCAGAGATATTTGTGTTTACTGGTCTTAAAGGACATACATTGCTGAAAGTCACCGTGGTAGTAGGAAGCCTAGGAGTAACAAAGGATGAGCCTTGAAGGCAAATAAAATTGTTTTCAAGCAAGGAAAACAGTTAAGCTAACATTTCCTGCACAAATCTTTGAAGGTGTTGGGGTTTCTTTCCTCAAGATTTCACCATAATTGGAGAACTAGGCCCTAAGACCTACAATGTACATTTCTATTTCTATCTAGTTTTTTGAGAAATAAGTTAGTCATGAAGGCTTTTCACTAAAGAGGGCTTCTGGAGCGCTGCATTAATTATTAACTACACGTAGGCATTGATCATTCCTCCCCATCCCACTCAATATTGAATTTAGGTTTTAAAAAATTGTCAGTTTGTGACTTGAGTTTCATAAGCAAATGCACCGACACATACTTCAGGATTCATGTTTTGCACTCTGTGGCAGAAGGCCAGGTATAAGTAAATTAATCAGGTTATTAACTTGGCCTGCACTATGAATTACAACTCTGCACGTGGATAGCAGAACACCTGAAAGTTGCCCTTCTGATCTGCACAACAGCCAGAGAACTGGCACAGGAACTCAGAGGCACAGGCACATTTTCCAAGAGCTTTGAAAGTCAGCCAGCACAGCAGCACAGAGCACACGCCTGAATCCAATCAAGTCAAAATATTTTATCAGAAAACCATCAGTAAAGGCCTTTTGACATTCCTCCCTCAGACAAGAACTGTGTCCTATCACTGATCTCTCCAATTCACAAGAAAAAAGCATAACTGACCATGAATATTATCATATCAATAATGAAAGTATCACCCGGTGTGTCAGATGCTTTTGGTGAAAGTAAAGTTAAAGGGGGACATCTGGGGTAATTATGCATTGCCAAAACATAATGAATATATTTGAAAAGCAGAGCTGAAAATAAGCTGCTTGAAACAAACCTGCCAAAAGAGTCAAAGGCTTCACATTAATTAACATGGCATTCACCACATTACATGACACATTTGGCATTCCAGCAGCAAGGCCACTACATGGACTCACCCCGCCTGTCTTGGTAGTAACTCCTGATTAAAAGCCAAAAGAGGTTAGAGTCTGGTGCTGAGAGTGACTCCTCGGCCATCAGGAGAGAAAATCCAACAAGTTGTCAGAAGATTAGAGCAAAATGGTCATGATAAAACACCACTCATGTGCAGAAAATATAAAATGGAGATCTGGGAAGTGCAGAGCATTTCATCTCATCACTTTGTCACTGGCCAACACTCCAGGGGACTTAGGTGTAGGGTCTTCTGCATCCCCTCTCCATCTTCCTTGCTGTAGGGTGCTTGTAGAGTGCTTGAGGAAGCCATTGCACAGCAGGTGCTCAGGGCACAACTCACCACTTCCCTTGCCAGTGGACATGAAAGTTACAGTTTGATCCATACTATGAAAGTATTTATTTTAAAATAGGTGCAAGAGCTAAAACGAGTCTAGCAGCAGCTCATGGAGTCCAAAGACATTGAAGTGAGAGGAAAGATAAAAATTGTGACACATCATGGAACCTAACTACAGGATATTTCTGCTTATTTTTGCTTTTCTTGCTCTGTGCAAGTTCAGAAATACTTCACACTCCATACTAGTTGAAATCACAGAACCTTGAAACTCTGATTTACTGTGGGGCCAAAGCACAAGTTCAGTAGTTTTTAAATGACAACTTTTAATTAGTTTGAAACTGAAGTAGGTGAGACTCCAGCTTTAAATAGGCTGTCATATACAAGCAAATATATGTTATTTACTGTGTATTGTTTTTATGATATAGTGCAAGAGTTGCACATAGCATTTTGATATATTAAATGAATGGTCTCTGCCTTATAATTTCATGCTGTAAAATGAAATATGTGTAAATATAAATAAATATATGTATGCATATACTTTTAAGCACATAGACTCCAGTGCTTACAGCATAGAAGTAATAACCTGGTTTCAAGTCTGTTTAAAACAGCGGTCAGCTTTGGCTGGTTTTAAAAAGTCAGGAAGGAGGCTGGAAAACTGAGAAACAAATTGACAAAATTTGAAATCTGCATTGGGGGAAGCAAATATGTCAACTGAAAAACATAGTTTCTTAATTCTTTAAATGAGTTGTTAAATAAAACCACAGTCAATTAACAAGCCATTCTTCAGTTCCACAACAGAGAGCTCAGCACGATCACAGCTCACCTTGGCCCTCACACTACAGTGCAGTCTGTGTCCCAAGACATTGTTTGTGCAAACACATGTGTGTCCTATCAGCTCCTTTCTCTAAAGGAGTGCAAATTGGGAAAAAAAAAAAAAAAAACCTGAAATGGTCAAGGGAATCATGAGAAATCATTAGCTTACCTTCTATACTTCCATCCAAAGTGCAATACAGAAAATTTGTGTATTCCCGCTCAGAAGATTGCCTACAATGGGAGAAATACATTCTGTCTTTTCTGATTCAGCATCCATTACCATGTGTTTCAGGCTTGGTTGATTACCTCCTAGTCAGACTCTTATTAAGATACTGTGAAGAACACCCCAGTCCTGGCTCCTTTGCACCAGAAGTGTGTGGTGGACTGTTTGCTTCATTAGCAGGCCTTGCAAACTCCCTGCACACCTGCTCCTCCAGCACCATGAAATGGGCAAAACTACACTCAGTTCTTCATCTGGGATGGGAACAACTTCAGTAATTCATGTCCTTCTTCCAACACTACTTACCCTGGCCAGTCCTTCAGAGGACAGCTTAGAATTACAACAACTTGCTCCAGATTAAAATATCCCGTGATGTGACTGCTATTCCATCCTGGCATGTTCCCAAGGAATTATCTTTCCAAACCCACTGCAAAGGCAAGGGAGAATGGAACGTCTCTTGGAAGCCTTCCCAGAGTTTTCAGGCGGGATGTAGGACTCTGTGCAGTTCACAACCTGGTAAACAAGACGAGAGATCAAACTAAAGCAGATTTACCCTTGATCAACTTACAGAGTTTTCAACATTTCCAAGCTATGCAGAAGATGGGCAGAAGTATTCAGAAGGCTGTTTAAGATGCAAAATATAAGGCTGATGAACAATTCTGAGCACTTCAGCTCTCTATCCTTAGTTCACTTTCTTATGTCAGAGAGGTACCTGCAAATAAACAAATAAACAAATTGGTATCTAGTTGGGATGTCTCTTTTAAAATTATGAACTCACAAGGAAAATACCTTGCATAAATAGTTTAGTATCAACAAAGGAAAAGAGAGAATAAAAATCAAAAGCTCTTTTCAAGATTCTTTTCATCCTTCTCCTGTACAAATATAATCAAGAAACTTAAATCAAAATTCTTTCCACATCTACTGAACACTAGTACCTAAGATTTCCTTGGAAGGTTTATAGAGAAATTTTGAGGAAGATTTAGTAATTTTGAGGAAGATTTAGGTTCCTTAAAGGAAGACTTCACCTCTCATCTAGCCCACCATTAATTTTACTTCCCTAATGAGATCACAGTATATGGACACCTTGGGAAGGAGTTGTGCATTGCAGAATGGAAAATACATGCAACTTCAATGAGATGCCTTTATTGTGAGTAAAAATAAATATCCGATTAAAGACCAGAGGAATCCTCTGGTCCTTGATTAACTAACTATGGAAGGTTTTTATTAATCAGTAATCTTTCCCTTTTCTACTCAGCAGCATAATGATTCCTATGATTAGCAGTACAAATGGAGTATTTATACTGTCTTAGACAGCTCAAGCAGCAGCCTCATGAGCCCACAGGACTGGTCATGACTTCTACATCCCCATCATTATATAAGAAGAAGATGCTGAAATGACCCTGCACACTGAGATTATTGCTTTGTCATAATTTATTATTCAGCAACTTCTTTTCTTGTGAGGTACATTTAATTAGTGCTAGTAACTCATTTCCCTCTGATTCCTGAGTTTTTCAAACTAGGATTTTCAACAGGTTTTTCTAAGCAGCAAATCTGGATTTAGTCTTAGAAAATTAATTTAGTCCCTGAACTGCAAATGTTAAGGCCAAGAATCACTGCATTATCAGCAGATCTAGAAGACAGCCTACATATGGAGAACCTTCAATGTTGGCATAAAAGGGACAAAGGAAATAGGCACAGTTCCTAACCTGCAGCTTCCCACTGATGTTGAAGGCCAGCCAAAGTAAGGTTTGGGCTGTCTCTTCTACAAGTACTTCTGAGTGGTGATTCAGGAATCCAAATTAGGCTTCAGCTGTGAATTACCTTCAGAGGATCCCCATCCCTCCACCAACCATAGCTGGAGGTCTGGGAGACTATCCTAAATCTCATACCTAGGCATGACTCACATGTTTGGTAGTTTCAGTCAGTCTCCACAGATGCTGTCCTTGGCTCTGTGGCCAACTTACAGACAGTATTCCTTCTCCTAATCTGGAGAAGGAAACTACTCTTTGTCTCAGCAGTTTGAACCTTTTTATTTCAACACTGTTCATCATCAGTCGTGTGACCCAGGAAAAAGTGCAATTCCAAAGACAGTGAACTTCATTAATTCAACCAGAGATTTTTTTTTTTTTTTCCCCAGAACTATTACTGGAGTGCATGCAATAGAAATTGCAAGTTATCTGTTACTTGTCAGGAGATCTTGCCAAAATATTTTCAAAAATAATCATTTCATGATGCCTGATTAAGTAACACAATTTGAACACCCCTTTCCAAACATATGCTTTTATCCTTTTTTGGATACTTTTCAGCTGAATTAACTGCTTCTCTGTCACAAGCTCCATAGTTCTTCTAAGAAACTTCTCTACATAAAATTATCTCATCTGTCTCCATTGGCCACCTATATTTATTAGGCATATATTAACTTAACCAATATGTCTACTTGACAAAATGCAGTGCTGCACAGAGAATTCCAAAACAGTTCCAAAGAAGTCAGAGATATCTGGAGCTGCATCAACTTGTTCTTTCAACAAGATTAAAGTATCCAGCCTTGCGAAAGTCCTCACCACTCTGTACTAGGGCTGCTGCTCTGGCTCTGCTTCCCAAAGTAGGTCATCCATTAAACCATGCTGCATACGTATCTTCTCCCTCTTGATCTCAAAGCTAAGTTTTTTGTGTACAGAGAGAGGTGGAAGCGACCATAATTCTCAATAAAACCAAAGCTACTAGTCCAGTATCATTTAGAGAATGTGGTGAGTAGGAGACAGCAAATCCCACGGAAACAGCCTCCAGCCAAAACATGGCACCCAGCGTTTCTGTGCCCTAAGGTGGTAAAGGCTTCCTTCTCTTTCATGTTAGTGGCTTGGATGAGACAGCCAGGTAGAGACATGATACTTGAAGCTGTGCTGCAAGAAGGAAATGGGACAGGGAGGCATAAATTAACACCAAAGTGAATAACATTAAATTATATTGAGAAACAATAATTTTAGCTGTTTAAAGCTGACTTTTAGATTAAGTTAGGAAGCTTCCTCTTCCATGAGAACAATTGGGTTCTTTAGAGACTAATACTCATCCCAAGGTAAGTTTCTAAAGTAAATGGAATGAATCATTATTCCCTTTTTTTTCCCCTGGTAAGGACTGCCACCACATCTTTCAGATCCTTATTACATGGGTTTTCCTCTGTAATATATGTTACGAAATAATTCATGTTTTTATACAGTATAAAAGTCATTGGAAATTTAAAACTAAGGTTTTCAGGAGCTGTGGACTCCCAGGCAGAAAATTAATTTGCAAGTGTAAAAGACATGGATGAGGACTCTGGATTTGCAAGAGAAAAGGCATACCTGTCAGAGTTGAGATGAGTAGTTTACAGAAATCGGCTCTGCTACACCCGGTACTTGATACCCGATACGGATCTGAGATAAGACCATCAGAGTTGTCAAGGGTGTGCCTCCGAAGGCCAGAATTCCAATCAAGCGACCATCTCTCTCCCAACCATCTCTCTCCCAGAAAACTGATCAACACACGAGCAGCAGAAAAAGAAACTATATGAATACGTAAAGGTTTCGAAGGAGTGAAGCAACCCACTATCTGGCCGAAAAACTGTATAAAAGTAGACCTTGCACAGATCAATTTAGTGAACAGTGGGGGATTCGGTGTGATAGAGGCTGGATCTAAGGTTCACCCAGTGCCAACCCCAGGCTTGACATTGCTTTTACTTGTGCTTTATGGAATTTCCATACTGCGATTTTTCAATAAAATTCCTTTTTGATAAAATTGGCTATTCATTTATTACACCTCTAAGACCAAGAGAGAAGAAAGTCTGCCTACAGGTTCCCTTCTATACCAGGAAGCATCACACACAAACAAAGTCACTTGTTATTCAAAAGCCTTTCACTGAAGCCTCCTTCAGTCTTCTCTCAAGATGTGAACTGAAGAAAGATTACCTTTTTTATTTCCATTAGCTGATTTCTATTCATCTGTGGTAAAATTTTACAACAATGTCATTAATCAAAACTAAATTTAAATAAAAATCCTATTTCATTATCTTTTATTGTTGGTAGTATTGCTCTCATAATGCTGAATAATGTTAATGATGTGCTTGTGTGCCACCAAATGATAAATTAAAAAGCATCTCATAAGTGGAACTTCTTGTTTCACATTGAGACCTGGAAAGATTTTGCTGGATTAGCTATAGTATGGTCTATTTTATTGGAAAATATTTCAAATTTTCTTTTTTATTTGCTAGAAAGGCTACCAACAAACAATTATTTTATGCACAACAGCTGAGAGCTATAGCCATGTACATATCTATATAACCCAGTTATTAATATAGTCATGAGCCAGGTAGAACTCTTATGCACATCAATCCTTTTGCAAGTAGTTTATACATTTTGAACAGTGGTGTTGCATTTTTTGTAAAGCCTAATTTTAAGAACTGCCATCCTTTTGTATCAGTGCAGGCCATTTTGCCAATCTTGTTCTTTTTCCACTTTGCTTTTATCCACTTCTCCATGCCTTTTGCATTTCTGTTTGATCCTATTAGCACTGAGATCAATCACAACATTCCTGCTGGGAGCAGAATGGGATGCTATCTTTGTGATGTCTAAATCCTATATTTGACACCATTTTTCTTTACACACCAGCTGCAAACTGCTATCTGTTCTTCTAACTCTTCACTTTAAGTCTTTCATTGTTAGCTCCTTTTACCATTTAAAACAAAAGAGAATTTAAATATGCAAAACTTTTTGAATAATGCTATCTTTTCTTAATATCCTAGAGTTTTTGTACAGTTACTTTTCTAATCCCAATTCATACATACACAAGCACACTGCTGGTTTATTTACACAAACTCTACTGGACAGAAGGTCAATTTCTCAATGTTTTCACAAAACCTGAACAAGTTACCTACATGTTCCCTGGATGTCTGTGGGTTTTCAGAGTGAATAAAAAATACATCCACTTAGAAAAATGTATCAATATGGATAGAAAAGACCCTCAAATTTAGCCCCTCAGATGACAAAAAAACCTTGAAGATTGTAAATAGATATTTCTTGAAAATTTCTTATTGACAAACAACTCCTTTGTCACAATACTGTGAAATGTCTTGAGAAATGGACTTACAGTCTTTACACAGGGCAGAAGAAAAAAATGGTATTTTTTCCCTTTAATATGAGCTCACTATTAAAATGAAAGTAATTAACAACTATGGATAGTCTCATATCATTTTTGCTGTCAAAGAGGTCATGGTGCACATACAGTTGCTCATCTCACTGAACATACTAGGAAAATTATTTTAATAATGCCACTGCATTGGTTTTAATCCAGTTAAGATTGATAGTCAGTGAAAGAGCACCAAGGTAAATGCCATTTTAATAAAAACAACTGTTAAAACTGATTTCTGCTATTTCACTACTGCAATCCCCTTCAGCAATATAGAAAATGGAAGCTGTTTCTCTGGTGCTGTCACACCCAGATTTCAAGACCATCACTTCTCTAAAACAAAACAGAGATATTTTTCTTTGCTGTTTTCTGAAAACGCAGTAACTTTTGTTTTAAAACAGATCTCATAAGAAATTTTAAGCTGCCTTTTCTGTTGGACTGATATGTAAGTACACAATTCACTGAAGTTTTGAGTTCCTATATTACCACTAAAAGTAAGATATTTCTGACCATAGAATTTCATTTGTGTGCATACAAATAGCCCCATCTTTCAGGTATTCCATCTCACTTTTCCGAGAATTAAACTCAGGATTTCTACAGATTCCATTAGGTTTACTTAGAACAAAGCTATTACATCCAAACAAGTAGAAAATAAGCCATGAAGCCTATCTGGAGCTATGAATTTGATAAAATTTGGATCACTGAAGGACTTTTCAGAAGATTGGAAAATCACTAATTGTACACCATTATCCCAAAGGGTAACCAGAAATGCAGAAATAAAATGATGCTCAGCAAAATCGTTTAGGGTCATTTAAGAAGGTTATGAAACAATCCAAAACCAAATGCAGAAGTAATATCCATTAATCTGACTTTATGAAAAACATCTTGCTATCAAAATCAGTTTCACATCTCTAATACAAGATTTGTAGATTAAAGTAATTGCATAGACATAATATGTAAAAATTTTATGATTGTATTTGATTTAATATTATCTTCAGAGGGGAAAATCCTCAGATTCAGAAGGTCCCGCAAAAGTCATTCACAAAATCCAATAATAAAAATAAAAATATAGTAAGACATCACTTAGTCCATCCCTGCTCAAGTGCTTCACTGCAAGGGGCTTGTCAGACTTGTTGTTAAAATCTTTTATGACAGGGATTTCTTAAGATCTCCCATGTCATTTCTATCCAAGTTTCCTGAATTTTTCTGCACAAGAACATTTCACTACATTTACCATTTAGGTATCATTTCAGTCTTTACATTTCTTTTCCTTGAATCTGGAGCTTCAGCACTATTAAATGAAACCACAGGGTTACCCAAGACACAGTGTGCTTCCCTAGGAGGGACAGACATATGAGGGAGTTAAAAATGAAGACCACTGTCTACAAGGAGTGTGTGGTCCTGTGTAGCACTACCCTATCAACATCAGCCTATCAGTTACAAATATTCAGACTATGAGGCAGACAAAAGACCTTTTTTAATATATATATATAATTCTGTCAGAATTTGGACTTGCAAAAAAAAACCTGCATTATTTTTACTTACATTCTAATTTGCCATTGGGGTAATCTGAGTCATAACTTTTGGGTTTTTCACTGCAACCACTAAAACTAATAACAGTTTGTGGGTTGGCTTTTTCTTTCCAAAGTAATGAATAATCTCCTGTAATGATTTGTGTCCAGGAGCCTTTGACTGAAAAAACAATCCAAAAAATAACTGAAAACTACTGTTCTTTATAAAGGAGCTGGCAATTTTGAAATGCAGCGCAACTTTCCAGAAGTAAGTGGGAACTCCACAGACATTTTATCAGACAAGATAGAAGAGAACAAAAACCCTCTCACACCACTTGGAGAGCAGGCACACTTGGCAGCTGAATGACTAAAGCATCTTCCTGCATCTCAGGGCTGCCCAGCATCTGGAACTGCTCCGAGTGTCACTGGTGGTCACCAGCAGTGCTGGACCTGAGCATGTTCTGATATAACCTGACCATCAGAAATTCAGGAACAAAGATGGGTACAGAGAGAGTCAACGTCCAGGAAAAAAAAGTGTATATAAAGCCCTCAATTCTGTGCCTGGGGATCATAGAAAGGGTCGGGTTAAAAACAAATGGGAAGGTGTCAGGAGCTCTACGGCACTGAATTTCATACAAAGTCACCCCCAGGACAACAAGGAAGAGGGTAGTCACTGAGATATCATGCTGTGTCTGTGCATGGTTTAATTCAGTTTGACTGCCACATCAAAAATGCAGCTCATGTGAGATGCTAATGACAACCTTCTGCAATGTAATGCTCTCAACAACAATTTATTAGCTTGGATAGCATCTAGAAGGGAGTAAGGCATTATATTCATGAGAATAATTAGAATAAAGGTTAAATACTGTCAAAATGTAGCCATGCTGTTCTCATAACAAATTTTAGAGGGTTTCCACCTATTTAAATATTTTAATACATTTTTAGAACTAACTCTCAGCAATGCTTGTGACTAAAATGTTGGAAAATGGCTCCTGGGAGGATAAGGTGGACTGGTTTTGTATTATTCCAGTACTGTGGACATTTAGCAGCCTCCTGAAGTAATCAATTATGATGGGGAACTACTTAAGTGTTTCTGTGCTGTAAGATTTAGGCAGAAAATCTTAAACATGTAAATGATTAACCATGTCTCATCAGATCTCCTTGGAGTGCCAGGTTTCTCACAAGGTTTCTAATGGAGCTTCGCTCTCCCAGTGTGCAAATACACACACACACATGCTGTTAGTGTAATGTAGTTGCCACAGAATTTACTTTAAAAAGCAACATGCAACACAACCCATTAGAAAATACTAGGAGATGGTGGGTGAAAACCCAACCCTGGTTCAATTCCAACTCATGATAGTGAGTTCTTGATGCAACACATTTGCTGAAACCATCCTCAACCAATTACTGAGACAGAAATAGGAGTGCAGAAGCAACTGCCTTTGAATAACAGACTGTTGATGCACTTAAAACAGTTCCTTATTTTTTTTCCACAGAACAGAGCTTCCTATGGCTTTTCC
Organism: Pycnonotus jocosus; assembly: GCA_013400435.1. NCBI lineage: Eukaryota > Metazoa > Chordata > Aves > Passeriformes > Pycnonotidae > Pycnonotus > Pycnonotus jocosus. The sequence goes on along the minus strand of VWYP01003856.1, from coordinate 92,431 downwards.
TGTGGGGTCCTGGGAGCTTCTCTAAGAACAGGCATTGAACTCTTTTCACACTATGGCAGATTTCTAGTTAAATAAAAGGTGTAGGAAGGTTGTTACAAAACATGCCTAACATCCCTCCCCTTCAAGGAAAAGCTTATGTAAACAAAAACTGCTAGTGAGAGCAATGAGATGTGCTCAGACAATGCCAGATTGCTCAGGCTCTAACTCATGTTTATTGTAGTTCTAGCCTCAGGTAAAAATCCTTAAGATTTAGGAGCATTACTGATACATTTTGGAAATGCTGTGTTAGCCTTTCCTACCAGTCTACTTCCCCAATCTCACTTTCTATAGCTAAAGCAGAAGAGGTCGTGAAAGAGCAGATCTGTCCTGGCCATTCATGATGCTGCCTGCTTCCCACTTCGGCAGGGGTGGCATCTGCCCCAGCCCCACATTTCAGCCCCTCACCAGAGCTTTGCCTTGGGACTACTGAACGCTGCACAAACCAGACTAACACAGTTCATATTCCTTCCCATCACACAGCTCCAGCATGCAAAACAAAGACCAACTATTATGCAAATTGAAGAAAAAAAGCTTATGGCTTAAATTTAAACATGTAAACAATTACAGATTTAAAGAAGAAATCAAGTTCTCTATATAGGGTGGCTAACAGAAATAATGATGCTAACAGAAATAATGTGTTCACTCTTTTGAGTTACATATTGCTGTAACAAAATGGTAAAGCAAATAGGAAAGAGATACTGGCAAATTAATAGGTTATTTAATATGAAATTGACAGAATATTAATATGATTACTGCTTGTTTTCAAGCACTACTTCTTTTTATAAGTGAGGTTTTAGAATTTTCAGAGTATATGATATTTCCAATCCTAAACAGTTCTCTTTCATCATTTAACAGAAAGGCAAAGTGCCTGGGAGCACAAGAGCAGGAAACCAGCACTACAGAATTCCCTCTCAGAAGGCATTTAAATTTTATGTAGTAAGCCAGGTCTATGACAAAAGTATGTGTAATGTAATGTAATTGTATAATTTCTCAAAGTTTTACATAATGATTTTCTGTTCCTAAATAATACTTCATTATGGGGAGCAGGAGAATGTAATTGTTCTCTGGGTGCTGCTGTTAGCTCCTAAGGGCACAATCAATCCTGCTGAGACATATAATTCATGCACTGTTTGCTTCTGATACAGCTACATTTACAAAAGCAGTGCAGTGATTAGATTCCCCCAGAATAAATGTGTCTATAAATCCCTGTGTTGTAAATATTATTAACAGCTACATCCACTAAAGGACTTGAGCCACTGACACAAGGCTGAGGCAAAACTAACAGAACTCCAAACAAACCATAATTTTTAAAAATAATTTTAAAAATCTCCTCTCTGCTATGGCTTAACCCTGGACATATTCACAATCATGAGGCAGCCTCCTATCTACTGTAGTCTACTCAGTGCCTGAGGTGCTGCTCCAGCCTCTGCTCAATGGGAGCTTCTCAAACCCTTTTCCCACATGAGGGAAACCTGAGTCATGGCATTGAGCATGCTTCTGCCACATTTTTGCAGAGAGTGAATCTAATAGATATTTAACACAGCAGGAGCAGAACTAGATGCCTTCACAAAAGCAACCAAGGGCACTCACAAAAAACAGTGGCTATTTTATCAGCCAGTGAGTGCCAACGAAGAGAGATCACTCCCCTCAGCACCTCATGCCACAGGAGAATAGTGCCTTCAGCTACCTCAGGCTAGACATGATTGTAAGTAATGATCCAGGTACTCATAGAAATTACACTATCTGAACAAAGGGTAAAATTCATGTCTACAAATTAAGACATCTGGAACGGATCTAGCTGGAGGAAAATGAGTGTTTTAAGGCATAGTTCATCTCATTTAAGCAATGAACCGAAAACTCATGATGTGCATCACTCCTTGGCATTGCTTTTCCCCACACTGACTATAAATGGAGCCAAAAAGCTAAATCAAATATAAATGTATGCACTGCAGACTGCTAAATTTAGCTGAAATCAGTTTTGCATCAAGTGTTTATTAATAATTTAACTAACCAGAAACATAGATGAAAGTGAGTCAGTGCATTGTTTTAATATTATTTATGTTACCATTGGACTGTGCAGAGAGCAGAAAGATGAAACAGGGACTGAATAAATATAAATCTTTCCTAACCATGGAGAAAGTCATATTTATGTATGTACTTGTATCCAGAAATACTATATTGATTTTCCATCATTTCCACATATGCCATTAATATACAACAATTAAATTCTGAAGGCAGTAATTTTTAAAAGAGAAAGAGTGAGAGAGAGAGAGAGAGTAAGACTTCAATAAACCTATAGGATTCCTGTAATAGTCCAAGGAGATTTTCACACTCAGCTTTGTAACTACTCTTGTTATTAGGTTCCATGGACAGTGTCAGCGAATCTTCTCAGGACATCAATATAATCAGTTTATTTCAGCACATTTCCAGATCAGTCTTGAAGAAGACTGGTACTATTTACTTTACAGTTTAGAAAGGCTGATTCTTAGATCTTTCTTTGCAATAGCTTCCAACTACACTGTGTTTTTTGTTCCACAATGGCCTATTTCCAAGGTGTATAATTCAGGAAAGGTTCATCTATATGAAGGTGTATTTCCAGGGTTCATGTAGCATCTAGCAGAACAGAATTTCAATTCCATCTTTGCAGAAATGAAACCTAAATTTCCTGCTGGATGACTTAGCAATTAATACATTTTAAAAGTAAATGAGAACTACACATTTACTGAAAAAAAATCCAATGTAATTGAACCATACATCACCTCTTCTTGACGCTGCTCTCTAATTTGGGATATTTGCTCACCCACCCCATGAATCTCACTAGTGTATTTTTTGCTTTCTTTGACCCATAGCCTGCATTTAAGAAGAGCATCACTTACTGTCTTCTGAGTGTTTGACTCACTGGTACTTCAGACAGGCACGTATTGTAATTTTCCTGCAAATGAAGAGACAAAGATGTTAAATATCACAATGCCATAGAGAAAAAAAGACAAGAAAAACAACAAAAATCAAGGGAAACTGTTGGTAAATCCCCAACTGGCGTTTGCAGTCCTCATTAGAAAAAATAAAGATAAGAAATAATCCTTAATTGAAAGAAAGCAGGACTGAGAGATCAACACTCATAGTTCATCTATTTGACCTTTGCTTTCTCCCTGAGCAAACCCAGTTGCAGCATAAATAATGTTGACTGTGTTGCCTGTGGTCTTTTTTAATTACTCATGTTTTAACTTTCCTCTTTTTGTTACCTATTTCCCATATTAAGCACAGCGTGCTACCTTTCTGCCTTTTCTTTTTGTTGGTTTGGGTTTTTTTTTCTTGCTTTCATCTGCTATCTGCTCTTAAATTTAATTTTGTTGGTGTTTTTGTTTTCCTGCTTAAGCTAAGGACCACCTCGTTCTCATGCAAGCCCTCAGTCCAGATGGTCTCTCCAGGTTGAGCAGAATTCAGCCCCACAGCAGAGGCACATCAGAGTGCCTTTTATTGTGGTGGATGAATGGGGTGTGCCAGCAACAAGGATGAGCCTGTGGACTTCAGGGAAGAGCTTGACTACTCTCAAAAAGCAGAAGTGGATGAATGTCCACACAGAGATGGGAATAAGGTAACAGATGTAGTTCTATCTAGAAAGGCACAGACAGAGCAGGTATTTTGGCTATCTGCCATCAGACAAGATCTCTCTCTGCTGGCCCTCCCTTTGCCTTTCCAGCCACCTGAGTGTGCACTTCCAGCTGAATTGCAGAGGGTTTAATATATTTGATTTCCAGTTTGACAGACTGGGCCCACTCGTAGCTCTGAGCAGTTTGCAGTAGTTATGTAGACAGTGCCCAACCAGGAGCATAACTACAAACACATGCACTTACTTGCATGGCCCTCGGTTATCAAATGCAGGTGATAACAGTTTACCTCATCCTGTGGACAGTCAACATTAAAACTTTGGAGGAGTACATGTGACATCACCCAAATCATATGCAGTGGTGTACCCTCAACCCCTTGAAAATACAGCCACAGAAAAGCTAATTATGATGTGCTAGTCCAGATTAATGTGTTGCAACCCCAGGTAGCAACAGAAGATTTAGCCTCTGAGATCTCAGGCAGTAATTTCCCTGAAGGAAACAGAGCAGTTATGCCAGCTCCTGCAAGCCTTCCACTATCAGCAACACACAGCAGCTCCAGAATCAGTCAGAGTCTTTTATACAAGAAAGAACCACAAGGGAACATAAAACCCTTACTGCCCTTCCCTTTCCCTCTGTATTGTGTGATGGCAGCCTGAAGGCAGCTGAAGGGTGACATGGTTTAACTAGAGATAGCCTGGCCTTGAAGGACACAGGGTAGGAGTCGTCCCAAGGTCCCTTCCACCCCTGTTCCCCATGACTGCTGACTGGTCAAATCAGAGCATTCGTGGATACATGTCTCACTTCAGATTCTAACCTCTAAGCAATTTAAAATACATAAGAAAATTGTCTTAGCCTTTCCTCTCACTGAAGGATGTCTCCCACTTTAAAAAGATATATTCTCTTAGCACTTAGATGACATTCCTAAGCCAGATTTAGACACTATATGGATTATACTGTTTCCTTAGAAAAGTTTTCACTTTTCACTGAAAATTGATACTACTTTTCATTTTTGCAGGGATTTTTTTTTCTGACTCTCAAGGCCCTTGGCAAAGGTAAATAACTGCAAAATAAACCTTTTGAAGAGTACAGTTCTAGCATCTATGTGTTCTATGAGAAATTGGTTATGAATGTATAATTTAGGGCTTCAAGGAAAATTTTAAAGCCAGGTATAAATTAAGAACCTAATACTGTACTCACTGAAGTCTCTTAGAACATGACTGGACTCTAAATGACCACTGGAGGTTACTGTTTCCCCACAGAAATTCAATGAGTCAAGCATTATGCTAATTCTTTTCAATTATTAAATACAAGCATCCTTAATATCAGTGGCAGCAAATTGCTTCCACACACAGCAAGCTTTGTTAAGTATGTTCCAGGGTGGCAGCAATCAGGGGCAGGAGAAGGGCATTTGAGAGTACAAGCATAGAGATGCGGTCGAAGAAAGATTTCTCAATGCTTATTATTATTTGTTATTATTGTTTGTATTACTTCAGGACCTAGAAAACCAACATTTACTAGGTTTCTGTTGTGTGAAGAGCTCTACAGGTTGGAACTGCTCTCCTGGCCACCCACAGCCTTAGCAAGAGGCCCTTAGAGGCAGAGAGGAACCCATCAGACAGTAATGATTGGTGAGACAGACAACAGCATCCACACACCAGTGGCACATCCTCATCAAGGCTTGGCAGAAGTTACAGACACAGGGCAAGATCCAAGGGGGAGGAATAAAGCTGTTTTGCATATATTTACAGAAGTCACTTTGCAGTGCATTGGGCAGCATGAGCTTTACTGGTGTACCCCTGAAAAGGGGTGAGGAAGTAAAATTGATTTTTGGGGACCAGGGGCAGCAACCAACATTGTAAGAATGAATGAGAGCTGCCAAGCTGGTTCATATGACTGATTAACTGTTTGCACTTGGTAGCCAGTGTGGGTACCTTGTTTTATTGCCTTAACACATCATTTCACCTCAAAGGCTGCAAGAAGGTGGGATTTTTAGAATAGATGTAGTATCATCCTCCTTTGCCCATATTACAACTACCTGGAGCTTGTAGTACAATTTTTTTCTGTGCAGCAGTGGAAAATTTTCTGCTGAAAATTGGGGATATTAATTCCCCTTTTTATGTCTCACTCATTTGAAGGCAAGTTCTAGGAGACAGGGGTTGCCTTTTAATTTCCATTTGTGCAATTCCAGTACAATAGATCTGGACAAGGGCCCCTAGAAACTCCTTCAGTACAAGCAGTAAAAACAGTAACAAGGTAATCCTAACCTCTCAAAATCTCTTCAAAGAGTCAACACAAACTTTAATGTTTTAAGTCATGTCAGGAAGAGCCTAATGGCAGTTTACCCACAAGAACCTGATGCTCTTCACTATTGGCAGCCAGAGGCAGCTAATGGCATGTTAGAGGCAGCACAACAAGACAAGATCAATGTGACACAAAAAGAAAAAAAAAACAACCAGCCCAGTGGTGTGTGGAGAAAGCATTGTGAGGCTCAGGGGAAGCAGCTGCTTTGTCATCTGTAAGGCTCTACAAAATACCACAACCTGAAAAGAATAGAAGAATTTTAAAAATAGCGCTCCATTTTCCCTTCTTTAAAGATTTGTCACCCCCATCATTTTCTCTTCTGCAAAGTTCTGCTATCTCTCAAAGCCTTTTAACTTTAATATTAAAGTGACATATCACTTTTTTCCTCTTTCCTTTTATTTGGGGGCTGTGGGGGAGGATTGGAATATTTCCCTTCATTGTTGGATTTATTTTTTCCAGTCCAAAGCTGGTTTTGAAATTCTAAGCAGGGTTAGAAGCTTTGGTACAATTTCAACAACCTTCTGTTTATTAAAAAAAATAAATCTGTAATTTAAATCTCTGTCACACTGTGAAATGGCATTAACATACTCTTTTCAACTGTTTCACTGAAAGTCTTTCAGCAGGTAAAGCAGGACTAGGCACAAGAGAAACCTCATCTTCAAAGGTGTTGGGTCTGGTTGGCTCTCAGATACGTTCCCCCAGCACAGACTGCCATCCTCAGTTTGGTAGAAGGATATAGAGCCTTTCTCCTTCCAGTTGTCACTTGGAGCTTGGGTAAGGCTGGCAGTCAACACTAACCATCACCTCTTAAACAGGTACTGGATAAACACTGAGCACCAGAGTGTGGTTGATATGAGCCATTTCTTACCATTCTACCAGGCCCTGAGTGGAAATGTGTTGCAGTGTATAGCCCTCGGCCCCCACAGAAATGATTATAGGTGGGCTCACACTTAAAGTAAATCACTGCTAGAGCAGCAAAAGACTCCACCCAGAAACCAGGGGAAATTATCCTGATGCAATGAGCAGGGCAAAGGACTCAGGGAGCAAACTGTCCCCACTGGCAAACAGGAAGCAAATGGCCTACCAAGGAATACTTTTATTAAAGGCAGAGAAACAAAATGCCTTTAACAGGCAGAGAAACAGGGGAAAAAAAGTCATCCTCAAAGCAAAACTGTAATTTATAGTTTTTCTTCAGAAAGAGAGCAGCCATGACAGCTGGATGCCTCTCCCTTTCTCTGCCGGCATTCACCATCCGTGCAAGATTTCCCAGCCTTTCAGTGCCCATCTCAGCTGAGCAGGTCGGTGGTGGGTGGCCCTGGGCTCTGCTCCACCACTCCCTCCCTCCCTCCCACCAGTCCTGCTCCACATCCATGCCCGTGTGTTACCCACGCAGCACAGGGATAGCTCCAGCCCTCCTGGAGGCACTCCTGCCTGCTGCTTTCTGACCAGCCCATGAAAGAAAGCAGATGTCACCCACCTCTGAGAGCAAAGACAGATTGCAAATTGCCCTGCAAGCATGGGGACATGCTGATACCTTTCCCATTTCTCAAGAAAAGTGACTTCAGGGTGGGGGTAAGGAGAAAACACGTGGGGGTGAGGGAAGGAAGAGCATGTGAGAGTTGATCCCCTGGCAGAAGTGTGAACAGTCAGGTCCAGATGCTCAAGCACAGTCACGATGCTGAACCTCAAAAGCAAACAAGAAAACTGAATTAGTGCAATGCTGTTTCTTTTTTTGAAGGTCTGGGTGCTCCCAGGGAGTAAAAATGTAGCCTACAAAAAGCCTAAAAACCATTGTGCTCTATCAAGGGCAGAATAAAAAAAAAAATTAAGGCTTCCTTGTTTCCAATGGGAAAATCATTCCTCTATTGTACTGCAAGTACATCTTGACAAAAAATGATGCTACTGAAAAAGCTCATGCAAAATTTTGAAGGAATGATTCCCAAGATCCTTAAATATTTACTTTATAGGATTCAGTTAACATCTTTGATGCAGAGAAACATGAGGTTGATGGAGACAAGACCAGCAAGTTCTGAACCAGCTCTTGTAAAAGTAGAATTCTCTAGAAAGAATAGCATCATTATTCATAAAAATGACATTTCATTTATTGTAGGTTTTGTAAGAATGTCTACTCTGCTTACAGAAATCTGCTGTTAATTGGAAAAGCCACTTTTCAAAGGACTGACAGAAATTACCTGCCCTTCTGTATGCCTAGCACTTCCTTTTCTCCCTTTGTTTAGCTGCCTTGATAGCAACACTAATTTAACTAAATTGCTGCAGCCTGCTCAGGCAGAGACAGTTATATCAATAAAGAAGTGTTAATATATATATATATATGGTATAAACTAATACATCAACATTGTGGTTTTACAGATTTAATATATTTTTATTTCTTCCCCAATCACTGAGTAAAGTCTTCAGAATAGCTATAGTAAACATCCACAATAGTTTGTAAACTTTCATATCAGTTTGATATGATTGATAAAATTGAGATGAAAAATTTCCTCTGGGCTACTAACAGCCAGAAAAGTTTTTAAGGTATAAGATGTTATTTTTCTGGTGGATTTATTTAAACTCTAAAGCTAGACAGATTTTAGGCAGTGTACACTGACAAAATGACACATTCAGTGGTCCTGCTTTGATTGTGGCCATTACAATATTGCTTGATCCTTTCACTCTCATTCTGGAGATAACTCCTTTTTCCTTTTTCAAACAGAACAAAAAAAAAGTGTGAAGTTGCCTTTTTGTTCCACCTTTGGACAGCACTAGGACAGGGGAAGTTGGCTCATGATGATGTGAAATAACCATTGAGTAGATAGATATATGACAGTAGAGCTGGCAATTATTAGTTGATAATGGAACTGTCAAGGAGTATGTGAGAAGGAAACATCTGGCTACGCAGAGTTCCTGAGCAATCCATAATTTTTTATTGCCTCATCTCCAAGTAGTTTAACTTGTATCCAATATCATATAAAACTAAGTTCATAATAAAGAGGCCATGAGTCAAAGCGTTTTTCAAAAATTTAGTCTTGAATTCTTTTTTTTAATCTTGATAAATTATGCAGTTAATTTTTTGTTGTTGTTGTTAAAAGTGACAGCACTGGTTGTTTGAAGCTCTGAGCATGCAGTAGCCATTCTCACAAAGATGAAAAGAGGAGCAGAGAGCACAACTCACCCATTTCAGAGACTGCTGCTCACAGATGCAATCAAAGTCATCTAAGACTTCTTTGTGGAGCAGGTGTGAAATTTTTCAATTAACAATTCCAATCTTGACTTGCTAAAATTTGTTGTTAGGTTTTATTTGAGGAAAAAAAGTTAAAATTTCTGTGTTCAAAGTACTTTGTTTTAAAATATAAGCAAAGCCATCATATTCTTTTATCTGAGCTGTGTGCTCTAAAGATTTTTAATCACAAACATTTTTGAGATTTTAATTTTGCACTGTAACCAAAACAAACATTTTTAAGATTTGAATATACTCCCATTTACTGCTCAGGGTTTTTTTCCTCCAGCAGTTGAGTTACGAATAGTTTGGTTCAATGGACATAAAAATCACAGGTGGCTTGCAACCTGCAATATCACAACTTGCAATGTGATATTTCGACATGGTGCCATCTTTCTTCTCCAAAATGATTTTTCTGCAGAATAAATAAAATTCCAAAATTCAGGGAAAAAAATACATCTATTTTTTTCTTACCAACTTTAACTGTGTTATTCATCTTTCCTTCCAATAACATATTCCCTGTTGCCTATCTCTATTTTGATCTCTTGAAGTTTGCTGGAAAAGGTTGTCTTCAAAAATGTTACATGAAAGAAGTCAAACATCTGAGTAAAAGACAAACTCATCAATAAGTTGTTGTGCAGGAGAAGTCACCCTTCCCTTGCTGAACAATTACCATGTGCTACAAACTTACCGTGAATATCTTGAGACACAAGAAAGTAATTACTGTAGCATTTTAAAGCCTCAAAACTTTATGAAAATTTTAGATATTAGATATTATGGGTCCTACTGAGTCTGACACCATGAAAGCCGAAAGTTTGTCTGGGGAAAACCAAAGCAATATGTCCCTATAACTCTGATACAGTAAAGCTTTACTGCCACCTTGTTCCAAAGCACAAGTTAGGGACCCTATTAAAGTAAGCATTTGAATTCATAGCTATCTTTGCTTGCTTATAAAGGAATAAAACAAGTCTTACTTTGCAACACATCCTTCCACTTGGAAGGCACTGGCAGACAGTAGACTTTAATCTGAGTTTTTCAGAAAGACGGTATCTACTTGATCTCTTTTACTAGAGCTCTCAATGGAAACAGATATTATGTCAACAAAATCACCTACTTTTATCTTTGAATGATGTTTTGAAAAAGATGTGATGTTAAAGGTTTATTTCTTAGCTGAGAGAAAACATAAGAAGGAATGGGACTATTATTCCATAGTCAATTTGAGTCTATATAATTTTACCTTCCTCTCTGGGTTATGACTTTCATTTCTGCTGCCAATAAATTTCAGGTTTATTGTGGTTGGTGTTGGCTACCTCAGCCCTCTTATGGCTGGTTATCTCATTCTCACAATCCATTTGATACAACCCAATCCATTAGTAGTCATTTTCCCTCTTAGGAGCACAGCCATTATTTCCTCTCTGATATGTGCACAGACATAAAAATAGCAGAGAAAAATCAGGTGACACATTGTAGATGCCACAGTCAGAAGTTTTCTATGCAATAAGAAGTATCAACAAAACCTAAATTAATCATAACTGTCTGTTCAATAAATAAATAAATAAATAAAACATTAAAATGCACCAATGACACTCTGGGAGTAGAGAAGAACAGTTCAAAGTTTCTCTCAGGAGAGACAACCGTTGCTCTATAAGCAGCAGAGATGATGAAATGTGGTGTCCTGCTGATCTGCATCACAAGTCTCTGCTCTCTCTCTGGACTCTCTGATGTCTAAACAACAGGATTTCACATCAGCCTCTCCCCTGATGGGTCATGAACCCTCAGCCTCCTCTACCTGACCATCTGTTTTCATATAGAGGTTTATTATTTTCATATGGGGCTTATTATTTTTCTTATCTTTACATTTCTGAAAAACTGGGATTAAATCAGCTCATGTTTGGGGCCAGTGTTAGCAGGACTGTGGACAACTTATCACCAGGCAAATGCAGAATGTTTTCATATTTCATATTTGCTCAGAAAAAAACAAGCTAAAATAAAACCTGTCCTTGAACCAAAAGTTGGACACACTTGTTATTTTCAGGGATAAATGGGTGGGGGATGGGGGCATAGACAAATAATGAAGTGGGACGACACATGAAATTATTCAGAAAAGATTCAAATAGAGTTTTGATAGAGATTTAGGAAAAAAAAAAAGAGGGAAAAGCCCTATATCTAATGAGGGAAAAAAACCTACTGCCACGTTCTTTGGAAATGACAGCAGGATTCTGCTTTCCAGCAGCCTGAACACAAAACCCTGTGGCTTCCACCCCACAAATGGTCTGAAACACATTTGTTGAGTGAGAATAGGTGTCACAGGTGCAATAGATGCCTTATGCCCAAGTTCTCTTGTCACTCATCTGTTAGCACAATTTTCACTTAAATGATTCTCAGGAAACTTCTGAAGCTCATAAAGGAGGGAAAAAATTGCCATTTAAATAACATCTCTCCTTCTATCAGCTGTTCCATGAAAGAAGACAACAGAGAGCTGTTGCTTTTACTTACCAATAAACTAATGTGAGTAAAGAAAGTAATAAACAGCTTTTATGAACAGTTGGGGTAATGGATTTTCTATACAGGATATGCACCAACCTTAGAAGTGTTCAAGGCCAGGTTGGATGGGGCTTCGAGCAAGCTGGTCTAGTGGAAGGTGTCCCTGCCCAAGGCAGGGGCTTGGAATGAGGTGGTCTTTCAGGTCTCTTCCAACCCAAACCATCCCATGATTGTGTGATAAATGTGTGTTTGAATGCTACTGCAGCTCACAGTGTGAGTAGAATCATTGCCTCCCTGGGCTGTGGTGCTCCAGAGTTCTGGTTATTGCACCGTGCTTGACTGTGGTTGTTCTTGAATATGAACAAAGAGGAAGACTTTGGAGGACTGGGAAATGACTGACTCAAACCTGGTTTCTGTTAGTGCCCATCTGCTGGCTTCTATGAAATTAATCTATCTACATAACATTTTATTATAGCTTTAATAATTAAGATAAATCTCATCTAGCTGGGTCTTTGAATAACATGTAAATCAGAGTACCACCCTAGCTGGAAATGGGCCAAACTAGTGCCAAAATCTGTATCACATTAAGATTTCAGCAGGCTCAGTTTCAAGGCACAAATCTAGACTGATCACATTAATATTTTACAGCAGAGGAGCTCTTTCACACTGAGTCCTGGTAGGTCAAGCCCAAATGTAGGAGCCCCATTTCCACTTGGAAATGTTAAATTCAGTCTCTCCTCCCATGGAGGTGGGGAGTGTAAGAAAAGGCCCCCACTTTCACTGCATGATTGCTGTGGTGACAAAAGAGGTGTCCATAAATCCTTCCTTCAGCAGCATGAGCAGACATAGGTTAAGGCATAAAAGGCAAGATGGGAGCCTAAGTGGATCTCCTGCCTTTGTCCACAGAAAGGAAGGAATGTGTTACTTATAATGCATGTCCTCAGTGATAGGTGGGCACCTGCCTTGTACCATCCTCATGTTATGTAGATATTTACCTGTGAAACTCTGCTCCCTAAAGCTGTACACATGAGATCCCTGCATATGAGATTAAAAACATAAACCCTATTTAAAAGAAACAAATCCATTTTAAAAGAAGCTCCTACCTTTTCCATCCATCTCTAACTAAAATTTACTACCTTGACATAAAAGTCAAAGTTTTAACAGGGACTTGAAAACTGAACTAAATCAACTTTTCTTCTTGAGATACAATCCTGTAAGAAGAGTGCCACTGGGTTCTGTGCAGCATACATGTACTCTGAAAGGGTTTTTACAGCCCTAAGAAATCAGGTCCAGCATAATTGTGTTTTCCTTCCTGAAGTACTTAAAAGCTTTGCCATGGATCCAAACTTGGTGGTTTGCTGCAGGACTCACACCAGTTCAGCCCTCTGCTTGTCAGGACTGGCAGCACCAACTTCCTCAGGCCACTCCCATGACTGCAGCCTGCCTCATGTTATCCTGAAAAACACTCCAGGAACATGCTGAGCAGGGGAATTATACTGCATGGCCATGACTCATTTATGCACAGAGTTCTCCAGAAAACATGAGGTAACTATTGGAAGAGTGAGCCCTTCTGGGGTTGTGTACATGGCAAATCTCTCAAGCTTTACTTTCATCCCATTCTCAGTGCTGTGGGTCTCTGAACTTCATCACAAAAAATGCTTATTAATGATTCAGCTCTGGGAACTCCAACTGATGTAAAGGAGAAAATGTACCCTTTGAAGAAGATCTGATAGAAATCTTCTCTTTCAAATCTCTCCTCAAGACCTACCTCTGCTGTGACATCTATCAGCCAGGTAATGATCCTCACATGTTAACAGCAGCCAGGGACAACCCACACCTCTTATTAAAGGTGTTTTGCAATGAGTCATAAACACCATGCTGAGCCTACAGATAATATAGATCATCTTGTGGTTTCATTCCCACCTTCTTTCCTCCCTTATTGTCTCCTTCCTCTTTAAACTTATTTGTTATATTCTTTACAAGGCCCTGTCCTCTTCCAATGTATGTGTATATATATATATGTGTGTGTGTGTGTGTGTGTGTATATATATATATATATATCTACACACACTTACCTTGCACCTCCACACATACCCTCTCCATTCTCAGAAAAATTACCTGGACCTTCCTACAATAGAGCTTCCACACAACATGATTCACACTTTATTTACATTTTTAAGCCTTAGGAATCAAAAGTAAACATGGAAAATTTTCCTAAGAAAATTTTTAGCGTCTGATGAGGAGAATATTTTGGTTTTAAGTGGTTTGAATTGGTTCCCTTAAATATATGGGATTACATTCTTTGAAAAATGAAATAGCAAGATCAAATAAGAGTTTACATTTGTCAGAGAAACTCTCTTTAAGGAAAATGTTTCAAACACTAAACTCTTAATGCTTTTTTCCCCCTTGGAAGTCACACAAAATAAAACTTGGAATGATATGTCATCATTCTAAGTGAATTTTAGGAGTTACAGAATCACTGCTTGTTTTACTACCTCTATATACATTGTAGAATTGCTTACAATATGAAAGATGTTTGATAATAATGTGGTAGGTAAAGCATGAAAAGTTAGGCTAAAGATGGTTTTATTCTATTAGTGATAGGGACAGGAGTAGTGTATGGATGAAAGCCAGCCCCCTTTGAAATCAGATGGATTTTTGCCACCATGACTTCATCCAGGCCGCTGTTCTGGGACACAGACCAGGGTCTGTGGTTTCAGTCTCATTATCAGGTCTCACTTTCATTACCTGGTTTGATTACTTCAACCAGTAACACCGTTGCATGGAAAAATTAAACATAAACAATAATGAAATATCAGCTCACTATCACATTTGGGACAGAAATCTTCCACACAAGTTGCCCCATGTGTCTATGGGACTCCAATAAAGTCACCAGTATCTTTGAGAGCAGTTCTATTGATGAGCTCCCAGTTCCCTCACAAGAGCAACGCACCATTCCACAGGCAACTCCCCACACGGAGCCTACTGCAGTCAAGACTACAAACTTCTCCTTTTGAATGTCCAGCTTCCCATGCTTCCTTAGGAGGCTGTCAGTGGCTTTTCTCCAGTGCATGAACACATCTTCTTTAGGACAGAGCAAATCTCAGCCCCATTAAGACTTCAGGCTTGATAGATAAAACTCCTGGTGGCAGTTCTGAACACAATTCTGCTTTCCCTCCCCACCTGAAAGCTCTTTAAAAGTGTGACATCCAGCTGAATGCTACATCAGTGGCAGTTTTTTAACAAAAGCATCCAAGTGAAGCTGAAATGTGTACAGTCTAGAGGTTACAGTAGAGATTTAGAGAGTCTTTGGAACAGCTTTCTCCCACCCCCATACATGTCAGAGCAGCCTCCCTGCTCACCCCTTCCGAAGCCACCCTGGTATCCAGGGACTTCACCAACCTGTAGGACTGAGGGCCACAAATCAGCAACCAGGAGGCAGGTAAAACTGATGCAATGCTTTCACCCTATGCACAAGTTCCCTGAACAAACCTGAATTCCATAATGTATGGGAAAAAAAAAAAAAGAAAAAAGAAAGGAAAAAAAAAAGGGAACTTCATGCTGTCCAGACAGCAGGAGGTCTCCTAGAGGAGACACTTTTGTTCACTACTGCCCTCAGATTCCCAGATAGCATTTCCCTCTTCAGACACAAGGAGTACTCTCAACATTCACCATTATCACAGTCCAGATGAGAGAGTATCAAGGTCAGAGGCAGCCAATTTGTAAAGCTAAGTTGTGCTAAAGAGAACACCATACTGTATGTTAGATTATGCTAAAACTGCTGCTGGAAGGCTTCTGAACATCCTACTGTGTCTCAGAACTGATCTGAAGGTGAGGATTACTTGTCATGTTCTGTAAATCAGGCAAATGAATTGGGTGTTCACAATAAAATGGCTTTTTTTTATTAGCAGCCCTCAGTTGTCACTAAGACTGGGCAGCTCCTCAGAGGACAGTGGTAGCTGCTGTGGTTGAGGCATTGTCATTCTCGGCTCCCGTTTCAAGCCATTTGTGGTATTCTGGAAACAATTATCAAAACTATGTGGCAGAAATAATTGCAATATACTCAAAGAAAAATTTAAAAAAAAAAAAAGGAAAAGTTGCGAAAAGTTGCAAAAATTTGATGAAGTAAAATAGATAAAACCTATAGAAATCAGGCTATTCTAATTGTCTACTTGCTTCTTGGACCATAGGATCTATTTGCAGCCAAATCTCCTGGCTAAGTTGTGGATTTTCCTTAAAATGAGTCTCTTCTTTCTGACTAAAATCTGAGCTGGTACCTTGGACATCTGAGCCATAAGCCACCTAAAAGCCCCTTTCTGTCTCTAGTGACACACAAAATTTAAAACAGTAAACTATATACTAATGTTGCTGAACTGCAGACCAGTTCTAAATTTTCACAGACACATGAAATATTTTGCATAATAGAATAGTTCAAATACTCTGTTATAATACAGGACAAAAACTCCTGACCAGAATTTAAATAAGCTCATTAAACCATACTTGACATGCCTCCAGAACAAATCAAATCAAGGGATATTCCAATGACCTGAAATATCACTACAAACAACAAAAATTACTTCAAAATAACATTACCTATGCATGAATCTATCCATCCAGACTGAATTAGGTCCCAATTGAATATAATGGCACAGACTCACCACCTTCATCCTTTTTTGCTGGTTCCTAGAGTCTGGGGGGTTTTTTAATATCTACAGAAAGAGACAGATGTTAGTGTCCTTCTAGTTAGCAGACTTTCCATATATCCTTAAGCCCATAATTCACCTTCAGCACATCTTAAGTATTGCATTCACAGCCAAAGAAAACCCCAAACCAATAGATTTCCCCTGTTCTATGAACAAATTTACCTGAGTGTGTCAGCTTCTGCCTCTTTATACTATCAGAAGAAGGAAGGCCATCAGACCACTTCAAGGTGCTGAATGGCAAGCCAGAGCTCAGCTCCCCAAAGCCCCTGAAACTGGGATAGGGATGAACCCAAAGTGTCCCAAAAAAATCCCTGGGGTTTACTAATCACCACTCTGGCTGTCCTTTATGCAGCTTACTTCACAAGATGTTCATTTGAGGGGGAAAAACATCTGTCAGCTTGCAAAAACTGATTAAAGGAATCTAAAGGAAACTGAAGCATCCACCTGGACTCCCTAAAAGAAAAATAAAAGCAATAAACACCTATCATTTGGTGCAATGCAGTGTATTCCAAGGGCAAGAACTTTTGTTCTTCAGAATTATTTTTATAATGTCACCTCTCCCAGGGATGATTTAAGAGCTTCTAGATAAGGGAATGAATTTCATCATCGGCAGAGACATCACCTCAAGTCTCCCTTTAGCTTCTTAATGAATAAAGCACCCTCCCCAGCCCTTTCTAGCATCTCACTGCTATGTTTAGAAGTGGGACTTTAAAGCAAAAGGAAATTATTAAGTGTCTTAGTGTAAAAGCCATCTTTAAGAAATTAAGAAAGTAAACACAAGTGCAATGAGTACAGATGAGTTGACTGAGCTTTAAAACTACCTTAAACCAGGTGTATCCAATCTACTCCTCTGAATAACTACTACAATGCTGTGCCTGCTGCAAGTGAGGACAAACAGTACCTCACATATTCAGAAAGCAAAGGCTGATGTAGCATTTCAGGTATCTTACATGCAGGAATTGCTACCTGCCATTGCCAATGCCTAATTGCCATTATTACGTGCATGTAGGAATCCTCTCTCTTAAACTAATTTATACCACTTCCAATGATAGATACAGCAGGGTATCACATAAAAACATAAATAAAGGTTCAATACAAATTTCTCTCTCTGTACAGGGGAGATTTCTGATTAGTGTCACCCACCAGGCCCTTCTTTTCCCAGTATTTACCAGTTCTCCATAGTGAATGCCAATGACCAGGCAAAGCAATACAGGAGCTGGGAAATCATTTGCAATTTGCTCCTTCTGCCAACAAAAGTAGCTGCTAGAAAAGGACGTCAATCTTTCCCCCTTTTGATCCTTCTTCAGAGCTACAGTAAGGAAAAAGAATACTGCACACTCCCAGACATGAGTCACCCCAAAACAGCACTGTGCTGGGTGGCCACAGCCTGGGCTTGCACAAGTCCCTTGGGCAGGAACAAGGATGAACCTGAATTGTCCTACATAAGTTCCTTCAGTTCATCTCTGGATATTCTACATGTAGTTTATTTTGGATATTGAGGCATTCTTTCCTATTCTAACAGGATCTTTTTACTCAGATATGCTTGATCTGGAAAGATATTTTGTACAAGTCTCCCTAATCTCTATAGGATTCATAGTCATCCTACTTCTTATGTACAGACAGTGGAGGAGCAGCATTGTTGGTTTAAATTCTGATAAGGAAGGCCTCAGTTCACACAACACATACATTTCCTAAAAGCTAATGTTAAAAAAAACCCCCAGGAACTCAGACTGTCCCATGTTCAGAGAATAGTGGTTAAAACACAGGAAAAATGGGGATTCATCTTAAAAAGCAACACTATTACAAAATTACTTATTTAGTTCAAAAAAAGCAAAGCTGCCACATCACGATAGGGGGTGCAACTGTGCTACAGATGCTTCCAGGAGAAAGCACAAGAGAAGACCTTTCCAAATTCGTGGCCACTGTTGACACATGAAGGAAATAGTTACTAAGAAATGAGATTTCCAGCCATCTGGAGACTGAAGTTCTGGAACAGATTTCCAGAAAAAATGTACTAGGAACAAAACAAAACCCCCCAATCAGTTTTCAAGATGGGACTCAATGTGTTTGCAAAAGAGAGTTATTTGGAATGGTTTCTCACACAGAAATCCGCTTCAGCACACTGTCTGCTTTTTCCAAGCTAGGAATAACTTACAGACATTTCTAGGGAATCAGAGTACACAAAGGCTGCTCTAGCGAACCTTTGGTCACATCACCTTTCTATGAGGTACAATAAAGCAGTATATGCAAACGGTGCAACAAATGTAGGAAAAAATACATCTGAAATCTTGAGGCATGAAGAAGCAGAAAAAATTCAAGCTTTAAATGCTCATTTAGGGAAAAAGAGCTATCTACAGTGCACAGCATATTGAAGGGCAGGGAATGCAATTAGTGCTTGCTGCTATATTTCAGGAGTGCTTGATCATTTCTTCTTAGCATGTAATTTACATATTAATACTGGAAATGTCATTTGTTTGTTCCTTGCATTATCACTCTTTGGTAAGCACATGTCATTATTGCATACAAATAAGGAGCTTCCACCTCTCTGACAGAAAACAGCCAGAAGTTATTTACAAAGGAGTCCTAGTCAGTCTGTTTCCTGCCATAATGAATCACCTGTCTTGTTAGTGGGCACCTTTCCTTCCTCCACAGCAGGCAGGCAGAGAAAGATCCTGACAGCAGAGCTTGTACTGCTCACTGCATGCCAGGAAGTACCACAAGGTATTTTGCTGTAAGACCTGCACACAGATGTTCATGTGCCTCCTCAAGGCACCACCTTGTACTTATATTCCTTACAAAGAACAAAACTTAAAACCCATCTTTGAAGAAGATCAAGGCCTGGGAGGGAAAAAGAAAGTCCAGGAGAGTGAGAGAGCAGAAGTGCTGGGGAAGCCTGAAAGCAGGGCTCAGCTCAGTAGAGCCACAACCTCCTGCTAGTAGAAGGTTTTGAGTCACAGCAGCCACCCGAGTCCTCTTGACATAGGCTAGCCTTTGATCACTCAGCCAATAGTGAAGAACAGCATTAATTCCATATATCTGATGGAACCATGGCTATAAGCATAAATGTTTTAAGACACTTGGATCAAACTAAAGGTCCATTCATTCCTGTAGCCATTCTCTGGCTGTGGCTATCAGCAGATGCTCCTGCCAGGAAACATGGCACACAGAGAGCCCTGCTGACCACAGCTGGTATTCCCAGCAAGCAGGTGTTTCAGGCTGCTCTTTGCCAGAGTTCTCAATGATCTTGATTCTCCACATCCATCCAATTTGCATTTCTACTCTTACATCTGACACATCATGTAGCAATGAGCTCCTGAGCTCTATTACCGGCTGTGTGGAAAAGAACTTCCTCTTGTTTGTTTTAGGCCAGACATCTAATAGCACCATTACACTGTCCATACTGCACAGGCTGGGAGGGACAGGGAATGATCATCTCCAGCTGAGCTGCACCATATACATCTCAGTAGTCTCTTTCCCAGGCTAAAAGCCACAACTCATTTAATCTTCTCATGTGCACAAGCCCTTTCAAATTTCTGGTTAACCTTATTGTCCTTCTCTATCTTCACTACTTCTACTACATCATCTTGAGACTAAGGGATCAGAAATGAGCTCTCTATTCAACACTTCATATAGGTAACAGTGACAAAGAGATATTTTTATCTTCTATTCCTTTCCTTTTAACTTTCAACATCCCATTTGCTTTTCAGTTATCAATAATCATTATAATGATTTTTTTTCCAGAAAATTATGTGTAATAACTTCCAATTCACATAGCTAAGAGAGAAATTACAATTTCATATATATATTTGAGACTGGTTTTCTCGGGTGCATTATTCAAAATATCTGGGCCCTAGACTTCATCTGCCATTTCTATTTTACAGTCAGTTAATAACAAGAAACCCTTCCAATGCTCTTTGCAGTGGGTCTGACTTTTAGTTATTCTGAAATATTTTGTTTGATCAAGCAGCAGTTGTCACCACATCACTTATCCACTTTCTCAAATCATTAATGAATACACTAAACAGAACAGAGGCTGGAGCTGTGCATACTCCTTTCTATTGTGAAATAGAGATCATTTACTCCTACCCTGTGGCTTCTTTCATTTAACCAATTTTTAATCTGTGACGTCTTAATATCGTCAAGACTCTATGGTTAAAAATATCACTGAAAGTATTTTTTAAAAATTTTTATTAACTGCATCACCCTTACACACATACTCTTCACAGAACTAGAATAAGATTTGTGAAGGATGACTTCAGTCTATGAAATCTGCTTTGACCCTTCTCCTCTATGCTGTATTTCACCTCTCCACTCTTTTCTGTCATTTGTTACAGCTTCTACCAATTTGCCCAACACAAAAGTCAGAGATACTGTACTGTAGTTCCTTGAATTCTCTCTGCAACCCTTTGATAAAACCTGGTGTTACATTTGCCACTCCTGGACCATCCAAAAGAAAAAATCATTTTAAACGATAATGTAGAAGCTACAACTAATTGTTCAACAAAGTCAACCCTGAGTTCAACAGGTATATGCTTGGCTCATACTGCCTGATACCATCAGTTTGATTCCTCCTTTTCCACTGAATTTTCTAAAACTCTTCTGGTGTCTTTTTATATTGAGACAGTTCCTCAGACTTGCCTCCTATAAAGGAAGGTTTTGTGGTTGGGCATATTTTCCAATGAATGCCAATGAAAAGAATTTATTTTAAGCTTAGCTCCTTGCTTTCTCTGGACTCCCTCTAATTCTCTCCTGCTGAATTTGAGATGTCAGTATCTTCATTCAAAATCAGTTACTCTAGTTGATACTTTTTCATTTTAGACTTTTATTACTGGTAGAAAAGTATTCATATTCATATGAGCTTTTACAGTACACATGAATTTGATTGAGTTTTCCATCTCATGCTTTATGAGATTTTTATTTTTAATATTGAGCAGTGAAAAAAGGGACCTTATTTGCCTACACATGATCAGTTACACAGCCTCATATTTTATAGCATCCTATGCCCAAGTGTAGGAATATTACATCCCACCTCAAAGATAACAGCACAAATTAAAAAATTCTAAACAGTTAACTCTTTTACTCTTCCGTAAATTAGTTGTTCTCTCTCCCTCCCCTCAAATATAAAACCAAAAAAACTCACCCTCTGTATTTAATTTAGAAGACGAGACTACATTATTTAGGCATAGTATTAAATGAAGAAGGAAGATTTATGTTTCTGCTCTGGGTTTATCATGGGTCTCTGAACAACCAGTAAATGTTCAATGTCATATTTATACTGCCACATGCTGTGATTTTTCCTGCCTGAGAGACTCCATGGCATATGCCCTCTGCTCATCTGCAGTTGTGAAAATATTTTAGCTGCCATTTGTAGAGTGAACCAATAGAAAGGAATGAAAGCACTAAAGAATCCTTTTAAAACTACACAAAATACCCTGGCTGAATTTACCACCACCATTTCAGTGCTTACTTACAAAAAGAGAAAGACAGCATTGTCTCTCTCCAATGATACTTTTTGTTTCATCAGATATCAACATTGGATATTGCTTTGATAATGAAGCTGACAAACTATTTCTATTCACAATTCTCATCCCCAAATATTTTTATATAAATAGCAGCATTTGCAACCATTTACTTTTAAGTACATACTTTCTAGCAGCATTATGTCTAGACCTATGAAGTCTAATGGTCATTTTACACAGGTCTCTTAAAAAATAAGATGGTGATCATTTCAGACACATTTATCTATCAAGAAACTTCTGGCTTTAAACAGGCCTACATTGATATTTTTATTGATATGTTGTTGTATAATACAAAGCATTTTTTGTTGGGGCCTCCCTCAAGAAGTCCCCATGGAGTTGTGCTCATCCTGAGCTGCCTGAGGCACAAAACCACCAAGATGATTAAACCCCTGGGTCACCACTCAGGCATCTACAACTCAAAATTACAGCTCTTACCCTGAGCACACCCAAGTATCTGACAAATAGCAAATGAAGGGAAAATCATATATAGACACACAAATATATACATAATATATGGGGAAACCAAAAAACAAAGTTCAGCAAGGAGTGCATGCATTGGCTATAGCTCATCAGCTACAAACTGCCTGCACACCTTACGCAGGAACACTGAGGAACACCTTGGAGTGTTCCTCAAGGGAGCCCTGAAACAAAGGATGCAGCGGCATGAAGGTGTTGCAGTCACGCTCTGTTGAAATCAAAGCACACATGAAAAAAAGAATGGAGCAGCACAGCAGTTATGCTTTGTTTAAAACAATACAGCTAAGGGGAACTAAGCTAAAGGAATTATCCAGATGGTAATCAAAAGCTAAACTTTGCTTCATTAACTGAAAAATACATATTACTTTTCATGCCCTGCATTAGCTAATGAGTAAAGTCACTCAAGCTCCACCTAAACATGAAACTGTAACTTTATATTTTCTCCTCCTGCAATGAAAATAATATAAATATAGATTAAGTAGGGGGAAGATTAGAGAAGACTACATTTTAACTTCTGGGATCCATTGATGGGCTGAATCTGTCTTGTCCCCACAGGGATACCAGTTGGGTAAGAACCTTATTTTATGTTCACCAAATGATTATCCTGAGCAAGCTTTCACTGGTGACTAGAGCTTGTCTGGATATTGCTTCAGATTCAATTTTGCAGTCAGTATACTACTGATGGCAATCTCTGAACCTTAACCTGTCACAATCTTCTATTACCAGTGTGTTTGATAATAAAGTGTACTATTCCATAAAGTGTGAGTTTGAATCCTTCAAGGGTGCTGGCAGCTGCCAGCAGCGGATGACATGCTTGACAAAACTGATAATAAACCAACAAAGAGTGGGGACACTGTCAATGTGTGACCCTGAGTTATTGGTCAAACCACCCTCTGACACAGTGGATGTTTAGTGGGGTCCCCATAACAGAGCCCTGACAGACTAGCCATGCACAAGGGTCTCATCTTCCCTGGGGGCATTGTTAGATTAAGGGCTCAAGGAAACATCTCCCTTTTACTTGACAGCATATCACTCTTACAGCCCAACAACTAGCATGCTGCTTGCAGTTTGGTTTGAGGTAAAACCCTGAAGAAGATTTTCACAATTAATACAGAGAAAAGCTATCTTGAAAGCAAATAAAGTCTGGTCACCACTAATAGCTAGTGTATACCTGCAAGCTTCTCAGGCAGTTCACAGGAAAACCGCAAAACCAAGGTGAGCGTTGGTGAATTTATAGAGAAAGCATGCACATATTTGGCATCACAGGAACACAAGTTTAACTGCTCACTTCCCTTGAGCTGGGTCAGAGGCATTACCCAGGCTGCATGCACTGAGAGGGTAGCTCTGCTACCCAGCAGAATAGGGAATGGAATCCCATTTCCTTAATGAAGAACATAGGCTGAGATAAGCCTTCAGAGGAAGGCCAAAGGTGGGGAAAAGGGCCTCCATTCTCTGGATCTCATCCCTCAGCAAACAACCAAGGTTGGAAAATTCTGGGGGTTCAAAGAGCTACCATCACTGGGGGAGCAGCACTGTGATATCTCACCTAAGTAAATGCTCCTGCAGATGTGGGCACCTTTTCGTGACTCACCTCAGCACAAAAGCCTGTAGCTGCCAAAATATATGATACTATCTCACTACTAACCTAAATGGGGCTAGACACACAATTAAGGACTAATTGCATGAGAAGGGATTGCTTGATGAGGTTCTTAGACTTGTGAGTTTCTGGTCAAGTTCTCAATGGACACAAATTAGCACAGCTTCAAAGAAATTGGTTAAGTGATTCTGAAGGTGTGGCTTCCACTACTTATGTGTTTTAGAGGGAGGGCAATGGAGACAAAGCAATTCTGCATGAGAAAGTTATGCCTCTACTAATATACTAGTAATACATAAAGCAGGTTGGTACGGTAAAATTTATTTGGATTGTCATTATGTTATTTTTCAGACTGTTAGGCAAACTAATTAGTTATGGCTTAAATGTCAAACCTCTGTAGTGGGATTTGAAACTGATTAAAAGATACAAAGGTAGAGAATTTAGGCATGTAAATGCTAAGAATTTAAAAGAAGCTGTAGAGGACCAGTACTATTTAGTATATTTAAGTTATTACTAATTAGGAGATGATTGTTTGGGAGTCTTCGGAGGACATAAAAATGTTGAGATGCAACAAGTCTGAAGGAGTTCTGAGGAATTAAAAAGGACATAAGTACACAAGCAGATAGTTATCTCTAAGACAAAGTGTTATTAGAACACACTTCTCTCAGAAAGAGTGAGCACTGTCACTAGCAATCACCTTAAAAGCAGCTCAAGCAATTTAAAACAAGCCTCAGCTGATAAGTGGGAGGAACCCATTTCCTTCCACAGAAAACCTCAGCTCACCTGGTCATTGCCAAAGCCCAAGTCAAAAATGGAGCATCTCTCCTATGCGGAAAAGCTAGCAGAGTTGGGGTTGTTCAGTCTGCGCTAAAGAAGGCTCCAGAGAAACCTTTCAGTACTTAAGGAGCTTATAAGAAAGAAAGAAGGATTTTTCAGTAGGGCCTGTATGATAGGGCAATGGGGAATGGGTTTAAACTGAAAGAAAGCAGGTTTAGATTTGATATTAGGAAGAAATTCTTTATGGTGAGGGTGAGGAGGCATTGGAACAGGTGACCTAGGGAAGATATGACTGCCCTATCCCTGAAAGTGTTCAAGGCTAGGTTGGATGGGACTCAGAAATCTGCTCTAGTGACCCTGCCCATGGCAGGAGAGTGGAACTAGGTGGTTTTTAAGGCCCCTTCCAAACCAAGCCATTCTATGATTCTCTTCCCTTCCTCTCTCCACATAAAAGTTCTGTGGGCTGAACCACAGCCATTCTGCACTTGTTCACAGAAACCCTTTGCAGCTGCAAGTGTCAATCTGGGAGAAGCAGCTGAGTGTACAGGCAAAGAGTAGTTATTTTAGCAAATTTTCCCATGGCCATTTCACACTTCAGGCACAACAGCTTCAAAAGATGAAGGACTCTTACATACCAGCAATTATACAAAAACTTTTGTTCCCCACTGACCTTGAGTCTTGTATATCTGTGGGAGATGTATGGTATATAATAACAGCAGTGCTGGGGGAAGTTCAGTCAGTCACAGCTTACACACACAGGTAAATGCATTTTATTAACTGAAAGCTTTCATTTTCTCGTGTGGGCTCACGGGATTCCCTTATGGCATTTTTGTAAGGAGAAAATGGAACTGAATAATCTTTCAAGAAAAAGACAACATAAAGCTCACAATTAATTCAGCTCTATAAAATGCTGAACAGAGCTTCAAAAGCCGATTTAAAATCTTCAACATAAGATCAAAAAATACTACAAAAGGATGTAAGTAGTTTTTAAATAGGAAGGTTCTCTTCAAGAGTCAAACCACTTCACAAGTTGACAAATTTCTGTGTTCTTAACCAGCAGCTTCCTTTTGAAGTAACTTTCACATTGAGATCTGATGGAATAACTCAACATTACAAAACAGGAAAGTACTATAAATTATGCTTATTATTTTGAGGGCTACGAAAATAAAGTCACAGATAAAAATCTCAAGGTGTGCACAGCCTAAAAAATTTACTAGTCCCTGCCTTACAGAGATTCTAGATGACACATAGGTGGAAAAAAATATACAGGAAAGCAATGCAATAAGAAAAATTAAATCCATTAATTAGGAGACTGTTTTGTGGGGTCACATATGAAGAAATAGCCACACAAACAAGTATTTGTAACAGTTCCCCCTTAAACCAAATTATGGTTACCTTTGGGCATATTTGAAATAGAATATATTCGCTGTCAGCCACTGCCAAATGCAGCCATCATCATCTGAGAACAGCACAAGGTAGAGAAGGAAGTAAAATTCCAAATTTAATCAATGTTGTCCATGAAAAAAAAAAGTTAAGTCAAATGGCTGAACCATGTAGTTATAAACATATATTCAGACAGTGATCAGCAGAAAAAAAATCCCAGCATTTTAACATTCTTGTGACATAGCATGCAGTACATATAATAATTTAGCAAAACTTAAAATTCCAAACACATAGTAAACACAAAGTTCGAGTTCTCTGTAACATCAGACTAGAAGTGGTATTTAGGCTTCACATTAGGCTTCTACACAGAAGTGAATTTTAAATACAAAATTTGTATCATATCCATATAGCCATATATCCATATATCCATATATCCATACATCCATATATCCATACATCCATATATCCATATATCCATTTCTCTTGCAGGTTTGCACCCACTGCAGAGAACATTGTAAATGATGGAGCTACCCAAACATAGTAAGTTCTTTGCAGTGAACTCACAAAACACATTTCTAAGTTGGTGCAGAATGTGTGCTAAAATCGCAGTGTCATTTCTTTGTCATTAGTTAACAACTCTCTGGAGCAAAACACACAGTTGTGGCTGCTCATGACACCTGTAATACCATTAAGCTCTGGTCTGTGGATAAGTGGATAAAGGCAGGAAGTTTTCAAAAGATCCACCACAGCTATTTAAACATTAAATTTTTAAAATTTCATACTAGTTCATTAAAAATACAAAGATAAATGTATAAAGAAATAAAAAAAAATTAAAACAACTGTTGTGAATTCTACTTTTGTCTCTAGGACCTCTTTATTTTCATATTGGACTTGCAAAATTTATTTTTTTCATAAAAGAGTACTGGTGTGTCAGGAAAAAAAATTCATTATCTGGGGCTATTTCCATGGCTCCTAGAACTTGCCTTATGGGATTAGCTGCCCATAAATGACACTGGAAATATGGATCCTGCAAAATAGAGTATACTTTTATCTAGATCCAACAGCATGAAATATTTTCTGCTTGGAAGGAAGGATTTGTTCAGTGAGGCTCTTGCATCTGATTATGTGACACTGCATGGTACCAGGAATAAACAGACATCAAAGACAGCACTGTGAATGGAAGAACAGCTAAACACTTTGGCAGAGACACTGAAAAAACAGGGAGAAGAGACATGGGAGAGACCTAAGCAGCATGCATCTCCAAGTAAGGTGCGCCAGAAATACGAAATGACTGTGAGAGGTTTAAGCCTTACAATCTTTTAACTGTGAAGAAGTGGATATGTTTCACAAGTTTTCACTTAATTTGGGCAGATGAGACTATAGTGTGAAAGAACCTTGCCTTTAATGAAAAGTGTGACTCCTGGCTAGCCGGCCCCAGGCTGGACCAGTGGTTTTGCTCTTTCCCTGGACCCTTATTCTACAGAAATATCTTAAAAATTAAGTCACTTTCATTCAACTTTAGGTAACACTTAAAATTGTAACTAGCAGCCCTTTTCCTTCTATTCTTTTCTATCCTCTTTCCTTTAACATTTGCCAGAGCATCTATACTTTGCTGGCTGAGATATTCACCTAGGTGGTGGGAGATGATTGGAATTCTTTCAGGTGGAGAAGGGAATGGAATTGTATCCCATATATTTAGGCCAGAGTATTCTGCCCACTTCGTATTATATTACATAGATTACATGTAAAGAAGTCATTGATACTTCCTCTGGTTATGTCTTATAGATGACTACTGTTCCACTTCTAAAGAAAATTTCTGGGACAATCTCCTTATCTCAGTGTGTCTGGAAGGAAGAACCTTTTGAGAGGCACAGGTAGGATGACCTTGAGTCCAGGCAAGGATGAGGATGTGAGATGGAATCTTACTCTCCGTAGCCCCTCAAACTTTCCCCTCCAAGTGCTGACCGTGAATTCCTTATGAGACATAAAATCCTTAGTGGGGAAGAAAGGACAGGCATTGTAAGGCTGTAGATTCCTGTATGGCAGGAGGAACCTTAAAGCTGGACTATACACAGAGACACACAGTTTTCTGGCACCCAAATCTGTTGGTGGACCCAGACCAGTGCTCACTTCACTATGTTGTGCCTCCTGGAGAGTCCCTGAGGTTAGCACTGACATGCTATGAGTAGAACATACAGATATCCACATTGCTGCTGGTGCCACTTGGGAATTGAAAAGATTTCTGTCAGCACTACCAGGAAGTTTAACATTCTTTGTTAGCTCTGTATTTTCTTTCTTAAAAAATGTTAGAATACTGACATTTAATGCTGCCTGATTTGCATACAACTAACCTATACAGTATGGTAATTTTTGCTTTGTTGTTTTACACATAATTTCTATTGTTGTCATAGTCTTTTGAGATTTGCCACTTATGCCCTAAGCACTAAACAACATATTAGGATGCCACTTACCTTAATCTGTTTTGGGCATTTCTCATATATAACATTCCCTGTGTAGTGATAGGTTCAGTACTGTTAAAAAAACATCAGGAGAAAAACCCAATTAAACTTGCAATTTTTCAGCAAGCAAGGCACATATGCAGTGTGCCCACCAGATGACTTGCTCTGTCCTTGCCTGTACAGGACATACCTACAGGAGGATTCTCCCCTTGGGGGCACAGCATGTCTCATTTCCGAAAACTGCTACCTTTCTGCAGAAGATAAAAATGAATAAAACATAACCATAATGGCTTTCTTCATCTCAAATATATCTATACTGAATTTACATGAAGGGCTAACATTTCAAAAGGCTCTCCAGATCTCTGAAACCTTCTTGGGCTTTAGATTGCAGCTTTGTTGTACACGCCAGAATTGCTTCCCATGTTGTTCAGGCTATTTTGGTGTGCAACTCCTCCATACATGAGCAATCATTTAATTTTCACATATGTAGGAGGAAGACTGGACAGTTTTGTGTTCACAGAACTGGACTCCTCCTTTGACATCCCATCCGCTCTCTAAAATCAATCATATTAAGGCACACTTGGTGTGATTCACAGGGAACCCAAACCCTGCTTTATAGCAAACCTAGGCTGCAATTTGTCTCCCACCACTTCAACAATTTCAGTAAGCAAGTCTTCTCCATTTCCTCCATACTCCAAGGCATATTTTTTTGATATAGGTATCTTTCTGCTCAAGAGATTCATTAGCATATCCCATTTCAAGATGGGCTGAGTCATTTGTCTCTCTGTCCAACAATTAAGAGCCTAGATTATTTTCTTACTCAATAATTAACCCCAAAGCAATTAACATTAAAACAGTTGAATTTTACCCCCAGTTGAATCATTGTTCTTCAGTGCTATTTTAATGTCAGGAATGATGACATTGTGATATAAATCCCAGGGAACTTGGGTAAAGTAACACTCCTCTGAGAGTGTCTTGGTTTTGGCTGTGATAGAGTTCATTTTCTTGGTAGCTTATTCAGTGCTGTGGTTTGCAATTTAATATGAGAATAATATTGATAACACACTGAGGTTTTGGTTGTTGCTAAGTAGTTCTTACCCTACATCAAGGACTTTTTTGCAGAACAGATTTTCTGCATTTACAAACAGTCAAAATATTGCTGCTGGCTATAAAGATGAAGAGACTTCTCGACTGTATAGTGAAAGACATGGAAATTTGGGAATCTTCAGGACAATGGATAGTTTCATCTTATTCACCAATGAAAGAAAAGCCAGAATATCCCAGGCTTCTCAGATTTCTTGCTAGAACAGTTCCATCTGGAGCATTATGACTGCAGAGCAAACAGTAACATTCAGAACTCTATATAAATTCTGTCCAACAGAATGGACAATGGAAAAATCGGCTGCCTCAGTTGAAAGCTTCAAATGCATTGACAAAAGCAGCTGTGCCATCTGAATTAAAGAACACAGTCACTCAACCCTTGCCTTCTTTTGGATCTGGAGGACTGCAAACATCAAGCTTTGGGCTGCCAAGCTTTCCCATGTTACAGTAGTAACAGTACTAACAGTTTCTTCTCTACAATGATTTCCAGTCTTGCCAACGCATCATCATCTGGAAATTCTGATGTTTTTGAGAGCATTTCTGCTGTTTGTAATCTCCCTGCTTTTGAGGCTACATCCTTGCCTAGCAATTCTTCTGCTGTGAACTCTTCAAACACCACTGTGCTTATAACCTTTTGAACATTTAATGCAGTAGTAGCAACCTCTGCCTCACAGTCCAGCAGTATTTTATTTGGATAGACTGCCAGTGTCTCTGGACATATCTCATCAGCAGCTTCTGCACTCACAAATCAGAATACATGAAAAAAGTTATTTACACCAAAGAGCAGCTGAAGAATTGAAACAATTTGAAACAACAACAACAAAAAAGATTGCAATGGAAAAAATTCCTCTTAAGCTGCCTTTGTTAGAACTTATAAATATTTAGGACTTTCTAGTTTTATTTTGAAATAGTATATTTTTGTAACTTCTCTGATAGCTCAACTACACAGTTTTGTAATGAGTAATGAAACAAAATGTTTTCATTTCAGTTCATTTTTGTTTTATCTTCTGCAATAATAAACTCTCAGGTAAAAAAAAAATATATAAATTAACAAAGCCAGGTTGAATGAGGCTTTGAGTGACCTGGTCTAGTGGAAGGTGTCCCTGCCCATGGCAGAGGAGTTGGAACAAGATGATCTTTAAGGTCCCTTTCACTCCAAACCATTCTATGATTGTGTTTTTTCAGTTTCCCATGCCCTGTCAGTGAGCAGGTGCACAAGAAGGTAGCAGGGAGCAAGGCCAGGACAGCTGATTTAAACTGTCCAGGGGGATATTCCCTGCCATAGAATGTCATGCCTAGTATCTAAACTGGGGAGAATTGGCCAGGAGGGAGAAGTCACTGTTTGGGAATGGGGTGGGCAGCAGTCAGTGAATGGAGAACAATTGTGTTGGGCATCACTTATTTTTCTAGGGTTTTATTTATATCTCTTTCTCCTTTTCCATAAAATTTTGTTCTTATTATTGTTATTTTAATAGAAGTAATTTAGTAATAGAAGTTTATTTAGTTTATTTAGTAATAGTAGTTATTTAGTAATAGAAGTATTAATATATTTTACTGCATTTAAAGTCTTTACTGCATTTTAAAGTCTTAAACTGCTCTTATCTCAACCCATGGGTTTTACCTGTTTTTCTGATTCTCCTCCCTACCACACCAGGAGTGTATGGGGGAGTGAGAGAGCACTTCTGTGGTTGATGCCTGGGTTGAAACCAGAACAGAGTCAAGAGTCCAAGAGTCCTAGGTAATAATCTCTATTCCAACAATATTTACATACTTATAACTAGAAAGCAATTAGATGAAATGCATAAGTAGTGATAGAAGTGACACCTTTCTGCCAAACTGTGGCTCTTACCATTACCCAGCAGTGTCAGGTCCCTTTTTCCCCTGTGTCCCTGGAAGCTTACACTCCTGGATATCCAGTAGTCTGTCTGCAATGGGACAACTGCAAGAGAGCATTTGTTTAGAGTGTTTACTGGCCCAGCAGAAGGGTGCTTTCCCTTTTGCCTGGCTGAGAGCTGAATTTTGACAAGAAAGAATAGCACCTCTATTCCTCCCCAATAAACATATGTGTCTTATCCAACGGCTCATCACCTGAGCTCATGAAATAGCTGTAGGATGCAAATCCCACTCCTACCCCAGCATCAAGAGAGTGAGGAGGTAGTGAAACAGTTCCATTTCCACTGGCTGTTTCAATGTATCCCCGTGGGCTGTCTATTGCTAACACCAATCCTACACACCCAAGGGTCTCTATTAAATTCAGAACAAAAAATAATTGCATAGCATGAGCTTAAAAATTATATTTCCAGAACAGGTACTTAACACTAGGTCCATTGTAAAACACAATACAGGATTTGGGTGCCCAGCCTGTTCATGAACTGCTGAATATCACTTCCCTGGGAGTGTGGAGACACCTTGTGTGGAGATCACAGATAGGTAGTGTGTTCTGCAGACAATAAGTGCAAAATCCATGAAAGAAGCCATAGCAACCACGCTTT
Organism: Pycnonotus jocosus; assembly: GCA_013400435.1. Lineage (NCBI taxonomy): Eukaryota > Metazoa > Chordata > Aves > Passeriformes > Pycnonotidae > Pycnonotus > Pycnonotus jocosus. Next base: position 60,277 of record VWYP01003856.1, on the reverse strand, counting down.
CAATGGATTGACTTTCATACTTAAGACAGAACATTTATTTAAATGCATTATTGTGTGGACAACTTACTGATGCTTGGATTTTCAAACAAGAATTTCCTTCAGCCATTCTAAAGAGCAAAAGAATAAGCATACAAATTAAGATGGACATGTTACCCAAATTATCAACCTAGCTTGGTCACTGGGAACAGTGAGATCATATTAGCATTACCATAGCCTAGATATTCTGCTCCTCGGCAAGAATGGCTCCCACATCATCCCAGCAATTCTGCCCAGGAAACTGCAGCCCTTCACCTGGGCTATCTGGCACAAGATGGTTTTGTGCCCTGTGCACAGACTCTAAGTATTGTGGGAAGTACAGTCATAAGGAAAGGGAAAACAATGCCATCCCAGATCAAGCTGACAGTCCACCACAAACTCTCTTATCCAACAACATAAAATAAGAGATCCTAAAAAAATGTACACATTGGGGGAAATCTTCCTGGATATATCTCTTGGATGAGCAAGGACAGAATCAGCCAGGATCACTTGATGTAAATGACAATCTCTTACCAAGTTCTCCTTGCTTGAACTTTCTGTTGCTCCTGGAAACTTGATATAAGAATACTTTTATTAACCCAGGGCATAGGAAATGAATAGCTGAAATTCAGCAGCTACATTGGCATCAAGAAATACCCACAGTGGAGCGCCCCTCAACCTGCAGTCTAAAGGTAAAATATACATCACCAAAGACAAAGGGACACTTTTCCTATTATGCATTCAAAAGATGAAAATTGCATTTCAAAGGCCTGAATGTGCTGCTAGAAGGGAACACAGAAGGGAAAACAGCTCCTTTCACCTTCAGGAGGTGAAACGACCATTTATGCCAAAATCTTCCAGCTGGGAAGCTACTGCTGGAATTGTATCAAGCATTTGACTAAGGACACAAAACTACATGAAGCCCCATTCAATATTTAAGGGACAAAGTTTGCTCGTGCAAATTATACCCACCATACTCACTCCCAGATTTTGTAAACATTAAAAAAAAAAGTGGTTCGTGGAATTTACAACTTTAATATTCAGATACTTTGTTTTGTGACTTTTACTCCCAGATGCTATTATCCCTCTGAGCCAGGGTTGTTTGTATCAGTATGAAATCCAAAACCAAGCTAACAGAGTCAGCTTTCTATCCCCCTCACCAGAACATTGCACTTGCATTAAAATTATGCCTCAGCATGAGAGCCTAAAATTCTGAATAGACAAAAAATTATATGTATAATAGGGGTTTTTTACGTACTCCTGTTTAATAGCTTAGTTCATCTACTGAGAGTAATGAACAGAACAATTTATCTAATGTTCACTGAGTTACTAGAGTTTACAAAGCCATATGGAATCAATTTTACTTTGTGTGTTCACATTATTAATAAACTACTCAAGTGCATTTTTCTCTGTGCAGAAGATATGTGCCAGGTTTATGTTTGAATCAAGTGTTTGTATTTGTGGTCCAAATCCATTGAGAGAGACAACCACAGTCTGCAAACTCTTTAAATTTTCTCACTGAACATGGCATGGACTATATGCTCCAGCTCTACCAGAGGTAAAGTGTGGCAAACCAACACAGGAATGGCTATAACTGTTTTACATAAAAGTATTTCTAGCTTCCAGTTCAAAACCAAGGAGTAAAATGCATATGTAATTTTCAGAGCATAATTTACAAATTTATACTCTTCTTTGCTCTGTATTTCTCAGTTTCAGAAACTGCATGGATTACAGGGAAGAGTGTGCTCACTGAGGAGAATTGTTAGCACTTTTTTAAGATTTAGCCTCAAAACCAACTTCAGAGAGAAAGCAAAATATTGTTTCTTCTTGATAAAATATGAGAAAGGATTTTAATTTTCCTTTGGCTTTCTTGCTTTTGGCTGATTCATTGTTGTCAACAGATAAGTTTATAAGCAATGAAGAACATTGTTAAGTTTATTCACAACTGAGTTTATTAGTCTAGCTAATCCTGAAGCTTTAGAGGAATTAATGCAGGGATTCAGAAAGGATATTAAAAGACTCCTTTGATGAGCACCAATCAAAATATTTCTGAAGACCAGAAATCTAAGCGACTTCTTAAGACAATGAAACAGATAAAGAAAAACTTACCTTCATATATTTTAACACTGAAGCATTCCCAGAAGTGCTTAAAATTCTGGCTAACCCAAAAAAGAACTGCACTGAGAATAAATTAATTTTATGTTTGGCAAATGTTTTTACTAATAAGCATTTCAATTAACTATGATAATATTCTAAAATATTTTAAAATACAGAGTGGACTGCTTTATAATTTTATATATTTTGCTTTCACATTTTGAAGACCGCTTGTCGAGGTGCAATATTCCTCCAGCTAGCTTTTTGGTACCGACCTCGCATTTAAAGATACAATCCTGTATCCTTCTCGATCATGGTGGGTCTGAGCCTCAGGGAAAAACGTGGCAATGGCGAGTGAAAGAAAGGAGGGACTCTCTGGGGTTCAGATCTTGTTTATTCTTCAGAGGAAACCCGCAGAAAAGACCAGGTTTCCCCTTAGTTCTCAGCTTAAGTACAGGGTGGGCGGTATGGGAGGATACAAACATGGGACCACTCAGGGAGGGTGGAGGGAGTGATCCAGACCCAAAGTAACATTAGCAAAACAACACAATGCATAATACTGGGTGGAACACCTGGGACCCTGTTCCATCATTTGATAACTCTCTGGGAATGTCTCAGGTAACAGGGAGGGGCTGCCACTGATGGACAGGACTCAAAAGTTCCTTAAATGTGGAGGAGAACTAGGAAGAAACCAAAAATGCACTGCTACAACCGCTCATATTAGCCTCAGCAAGAAGCATCTCTTCACAATCATACTATATGTCTTACTCCATTTTTTGATGTATCCAAAGGTACAGAACCAAACAATGAACACATAACTAAAAATAAAAGTAATATTTCTATTTGTTCCACAGCTGACCTTTTCTTAATAGATAGCATAGGTAGGATCCAACCTCATTTGCTACAAAACCATTGACTTTAAGTTACATATCTGATTCTGGAGAATCTGGGTCCATATATATTTTAGCAATTGTCAAATTCAAACCACATATGGTCCCACCACAATGCTTCCAGTATTTCATTAGCAGATCAATTTTATTTGCAGTTATTTCTTCTTTCTTCTTGCCTGATTGTAACAAACACTTTGTTCTCTCTCTCTCAGTGATTAAATAGAAATGGGAAAAATGTAGAGAAACCAAAGTCTATATCTCAAGTGATGATTATTTCCAAAACAGCTCATGAGTGTCTTATAAGAGATGCTTCCATTTGCACTAATAATTTCCTGAAGATATTTGTTTGCAATGAACCAAAAGGTAATCCTTGAATGAAGAATTATGGTTCACTTAAAAAAACAGTATTTCTAATCAAATAACTTTCTTTCAAAACTGAGTACAAAATCATAAATTGATTCAATATAAAAATCTAAATTTTCAAAAACATTTAAAATTTAACTCCCTTAATAGCCTAAATATATTTTTAATTAAATTTAGAAGCTAAATGTCAGTGACTATCAATTACCAAGGATTTTGGTCCTTAAAAAGGCAATATGAGGTTTAAAAAAAAAAAAAAAACAAACAAACAAACCACTGTGGAGCAACGCATATTTTGAACCCAAATACCTTTAGGAATCAAGCTATTGTAAAACATCTGCTTTGAAAATGTGAAGAAAGTGAACTCAGCCCAACCAGGTAAACAAATGGTCTAAAGAAATTAGGTGTCAGCTTTTTTCCTCTATGGCAATAAACAGAAGGTACATTTTGTCTTTAAGTACTTTTTTTCTCTGTGAAGGGCACAGCTATACTCTGTTCTATATAATATGAGGAAAGAAACAGAGGAAAGAAACAAAATTATTTCTGCATGTATTCTCCTGAATATATGTTGGGCCAGATTTGTAAAGACACACATTAAATACAAAGTCAACTTATTGAGTCTTTGATTTCAACAAGAATGTGTTACCTGGACCCCACCTTTAGTGCAGTAGTTAGAGGAGCAGCTGGGATATAGAAAAACCTTATATAAATTCATGCTAATATATTGCTAGAAGGGATGGAAGGAATAATAGGGGATATTTATACTATTTATTTATACTATTTAGGAAGAAAACAGAGGTGCAGTTAAATCTTGACCTCTATTCTCACTTTAAGTAATCTAAGGAGTTTATTCAATTGTAATTATTACTCTTGAACTGGAAAAATCCTGATTCTCCGAGAAAGGAAAACTTACTTCAGGTCAAATAAAGAGATATCTGTTTCCTAGATGAGATTTTTCTAGAGGAAAGACAGACAATCTCCAGACATACCAGAAGTTCAGGAGGGTGCCTTTTCAAGCCAGCAGATCTACCTGTAATACTGTCTTAATGGTTAGGAAGAAGCAAAGGAGAGAGAGCAAAAGAGAGATACTTCCACAGATTCCTTTTACAGGAATTTCCTAACTTTATCACCTAAAAGTCAGCTCCCTAAATGTCAGCTAGTCCCCTGGGCTCCTTTATCGTTGAAGGAGAGAAAGAGGCACCTCCAGGAGGCAGTTCATCTCAACCTAAAGTAGATATCTAAGACAGGTTCGATGAATCACTACCTCATTTCTTTTTTATCCCATGGCTATGAAGAAAATCTGACAAGTAACTTTTTGATGTCTGACTTTGTCAAGATGAATTCTGACTTAGTGTCATTTTTCACTCCACTCTGTAATGTCACTTGTGGATTTTCTTTGCCTTTGTGGTCTTTGTGACCTGGTTTGCTTTCTTGCCAAGCTTTGTGATGCCTGACCTGACCTCACTCACTGACATGAGCCAGTGGAAGATCTTCTTTTCTGTGAACGATCTTTGGATCAGACCTCAAGGGAAAATCAATATGAGGGCAAAGGCACTCATCAAGATTACGACAGAACAGCAAAACAGTTTAGTCCAGTCACTGCCGGAAAAGTTCTCCCTTGAATCTTTAAGACAGGGCCAATGTATTGCTAATCCTAACTCAGTCCAGAAGGTCTAGCAGTTTCTGACTTCCTATCTTGTGCTGTCATGCATAAACTGATAAACTGCATCAAGATTGCTCCATATGGTTGTCATTCACTTCTGGCCAGTAGAAAGGCCAAAGAAATGTGCAAGTCTCTCTCAGAAACCTGTACTGCAAGAGTTTTTCTGCAATAGTTTGATGAAAAATGGACTTTCAACCTGAACTCTAGAATTCCTTCTATACTGGAATTCATCAGAAGTTAATAGATTTGGGTAATACATAAAAATGTTGTTAAAATGTGTTCATGCTTGTCATTAAAGTGAAACCACAAGACTAATTTAGTGATTTTTGCCCTCCCCTGACAAGAGTGCCAGTTCACCTCCAGTATCATACAGCAGTACACAAGAAAGCAATCATAGTGAGGCTGCATTCAGTGACAATGTATGAAAACTCTCAAATTTTCCATTGTAAGAGCTATGGCAAGGATTTCTTACTGAAATTAGAAATAGTTTGTGTTGTGCTTCAAAATACCTTGTATCATTCAAAATTACGAGGAAGAGAAGCCAGAGGCTAAAATGATCTTGAAAACATGTCATTAGCAGACAGAAATTGTCAATCATAGTACTGTATTGAATATAACAAAAATGGCAAAAATAAGAGAAAGATCTTGACTTGAGAGCATCCCTTCTCTCCTCACATGGGTTAAAAAGTTGTCATACAGATAGCTTTCTGATTTCCATATATTAACAGAATTCTCACTGGAAGACTGTTTTTATCAGAATACAAACCTGAAATCTTCATAAATGTATAAAGATGGGTAAACAATTAAATCCTAAAAAGCCATGGAAGTCTACCTGAGAGCTTCCAATTCTGAGGATTCAAAAGAGTAAGAAAAAGAATAAAACGCAGCATTGCACTTGAATTTTCAAAAATCTACCATATTAAGAATAATAGCGATTTTGTGAAGAAAACCTACTCACAATTTAAAATCATTTCTAAGCAGATCAAAGGAAAACAATTCACACTTTAGTTTGGGTGTGTTTACCAACGCAAATGGCTCCTATGAATCTATGTCAGTTAAGCACAAAAATGTGAACTTCAGTAACCCGAACTTTGATGTTCTTTACACAATTAAATCAAAACTGAGGTATCTTTATCACTTTCTCAATAGAATTAATGGGGTAAAGAAGCAGTAAAAGGTACCATTACTGTAATTTCATTAATTTATTATTATAATGAAGGAGGATTTTAACACCAAGCAAAAATATTAACAAAAGGAAAGAACTATATTACTTCTAAAGCTACTCTGTCTTTCTCACAAATTTGGAGTAAATGGATGATTTAAACCTCAGCTTGTACTTCATTTTTCCAACTAATTCTCTTTTAATGAACACATAGGTTTTAAATGGTGCACTCAGTTCTACAGTGCAGAGAACCTCTTATGCCACATGTGATCAGTCGCTGCCCTGAAAAGACATATGATGGAGTGTCCACTTGACCTTCCCAGGAACATCACTATTAAAAAAGAATGCTGAAGGAAATCAATTTGGTTTTGCTTTTGATTTTCTAAAATGTTGAAATCTTCATTGGAAGCAATCAGGTACATGTGAACCACAGTGAAAGATAAAAATATTCAAACCTGTAATCCATCTCCTGGCTTACAGACCAAGGCCTTCAGGGAGCACAACAAATCCAGATCATCTTTCTAAATGTCAATTTTGTGCTTTGACCTCTGGCTTAGCTGTCAGATAAAAACCATGCATAACCACATAATTCTCCAACAATTACATTAAAACAGAGGCTGAAAAATAATAATTTTGTTGAGGAAAAGTTATAATGAACTTAGACAAACATAAAGGTCCCTTCCACATTTACCTTTCCATACTAAATCAGAGCTTAGGCAATACCTTGCCAGTCACTCTAGAAAACATTTATTGCTCATTGTTGCTTGATGTTAATTTTACTTTATTTGATCACATAAAGCCCTGTCTGGTCAGAGGTGTGTACATTTATAAGTCACTTTCACATCTGAGGACAAAAAGCAGTAGCTAAAAATGCTATCATCATCATCACTGGAAAGGATTCAGAAAATGTGTATCTTTTTGATTGAGAGGAACTTAAAGTATACACTGGGGCTGCAGAACATATACTATACATATACTAATGTAAAGCTGTTACTGAAAATATCAATGCAGACCTAATGAAATCATTAGCACTGAGAATTCACACACCTATATTCTGCAAATAATCTATACATTTTCTATCTTAGCAGTTCTTAAACTGAACAAATCTTACAGGAATCAGTCTCCAGAAATAAAGCTCTCCACTTTTTGTATAAATATCACAGGCAGTAATTATTTACATGTTTGAAAGTCATTTCTCTAGCCAAGAGAAGGCAGTTTTGTGTCTCCAGGTCATAGCCCTGGACTGGAAAATTATGAAGAGACCCTAGAACCTCAGTGTTATGAGAGTGCCTAACAAAACTTCCTGCAGGGCTCACCAGCTCCACTCTCCTGGGGTTTGACTACAGCTGCCACCACAAGTCTGGGCCCACAGCAGCCTGTCCTCCTCGTTGGAGTTTAGCAGTGGAGAAATTTAAGAGCCCCTTGCCCATATTGTTTCACTAGCAAGGCTATAAAGCTGCATGTGCATTACTGATGTGGTTGTTTTGCCCTACTTTGTTTCTATCAGCACATGACACCATATTTAATATCATGCTAAATTTGGAGTGATTTTCCTACAGCACAGATTTTAAAAGTATAAGCAATGAATTTCAAGCACTTCCACACAGATGGCAATGCAGTGTGAAAAACGATTCCATTTTCCCACACCCAGATAAAAGTTTAAATGCCAAATAAACTAGAGATTTTCCTCTGAGGAGAAGAAAAACACAAAAAGAAATGTCCCAAAGGTGCCTAGAAATCCCAACTATCACCTGTTATACAATCATCCTTATTGCAAGACAGTAGGTTGATTCACTGGAATATGTCACACCAAACCACTGTATTTTGCAAGCTCTTACTGCCATCTTATGCCATTTTTTGTCACTGCACAATCTAGCGCACGCTATAAATTGGCCAAAAAAAGCTTTTTTACATATAGCATTGCCTTTCACAAGTGTTTGTGATCCTATCAGCACATTATCATCTGGCCCTCATTTCTGCACCCCAGTTCTGCAAGAAAATATTAAACACTGAATGGTCTTTGAAGTTGATGAGAACTGAGAATCCCTAGCACTTTCAGGATGGTGTTAGAAAGGTTAATAAAAAGTTCTCCCCTTCAAAACTATTTCTTCAGTAGCTCATTGCTTTTCAGATATATGCCTTGACTCATTTGCACTGGTTGACTCCATGGCTCCCAGTACTGCTCAGAGACTAAAAAATAAATTAAGAAAGGACTGTAGCTTTTGTTCTGTTAAAAAAAAAAAAAAAGCCTTATAAATGGTGAAACCAGATTCATTGTATACATCATTTGCACAAAAATAATTTACTAAAGTTGCTGATTTTAACAGCAGTAAATGACAGAACACCAAAATGAGTAAGGCACAAGGAAAAATAATGGTCTATAATGAGCAATCATATTTTATGACATATAAACTCCATTTTCTTAACAAGCATTGACTTCAACTGTTCCTAATTATTGCAATCCCATAGCACAGCTTTGCAAAACAACTAACATTTGTATTTATTTTTCAGTATGTGCTACAACAACTCCTTTTTAACACACTTCAGTGATCACTTTCAAGGACAATACAGTCAAATGAGAGCTGCAAAATATTTCAATATTTGGCTTTCCCTAAAAATGTAGCAATTACCGTTATCTCAGTAATACATCCATAGGAGAGTTATTTAATGTAGTACAATCCTACTATTTAAAAGTAAAATTACCTTCGTCTGCACTAGTTTCCTGAGAGATGACTATTACCCAAAAAAAAAAGGACAAATTGATGTAATATTCTCCATTTTGGATTACACATCCAGCTCTGCCGACCCCAGGATAGGAAGGACACTGACCTGTTGGAGAAAGTCCAGAGGAGGGCCACAGGGATAATCAGAGGGATAGAACACCTCATCTATGAAGAAAGGCTGAGAGAATTGGCATTGCTCAGCCTGGCAAAGACAAGGCTCCAGGAAGACCTTACAGCAGTATTTCAGTATCTTAAGGGGGCCTGTTGGAAAGCTGGAGAGGAACTTTTTACAAGGGTCTGTAAAGATAAGACAAGCAATAATGGCTTTAAACTGAGATGAGGTTTGGACTGGATATTATGAAGAATTTTATTACTGTGAGGATGGTGAGGCAGTGGAACAGTGAAGTTGAGAATATTCCATCTCAAGAACTGCTCAAGACCAGGCTGGATGAGGGCCTGAGCAAGCTGGCCTAATGAAAGGTGTCCCTACCCATGGCAGGGGGGTTGGACTACACAATCTCTAAGGTGCCTTCAAACCCAGGCCATTCTATGATTCCATGATTGGGGCCCTGTTGTGACCCTCTGTTCTGGGGCACACTACAGTGTGGTGAAATCTGAAGTTATAGGTTGCTGCATTCTGCTTAGTTACAAGAAGAAAGATTGAAGAAGCTCACCTTAAAAATTCCCCAAATACGCTAGATTGGTAAAAACAGAACAATAAGGCTGATCTTACAATTATTTATTTTCCTTAGTATTTGTATACCTCTCTGTGGTTTGTCTTTTTAAAGTTCTAATTCATCATTTCAGGTGCAAAATAGGGTTCTTCCTGTAAAATAGGGATATTACAGACATACACATTCAAAGTCATTCAAAATATTGGAGCTTTTATTTTTTTCTCCATAGATCTAAATGTCATTGATTAAAGAACTTATTAATACAAAAAGAGGAAGAGTAAATATAGAGAAAAAATGGCATGGATTAACTTTTCTGAGGGAACAGGATTAGAGTTTCCAGGGAAACATTTTCTGAGGAAGGACACAAAGAAGAGGGTGCTAACACAGTGAATTTAGTCCTTGAGAGAACTCCAGAAAGGTGGGTAAAATCTGTAAAAGATAGAGAAGAAGGTGAAACACATGTCAGTTGGATTGTATAGAGTGAGCAGGGAAATGGAGAGAAGCAAAACCCAGAGAACATAGACAAAATCCAGGGTCTTCAAAAGTGAGGATTTGAACTCTCATCAAGGAAAATCTGAAGGGTAATTAATGAAAGCTTGCCAAAAACAGAGAAAGAATTTTTGTTGCCTTTTCCAGTAACTTCTAATATGTGGAGAAAAAAAAGTGTTGACACAAAAGTTAGGAAGACATTTCTAACACCATTCCATTTACTCTTGTAAGGCTGTCACTGTGTCTCTACCTGTTCTCTTTCTAACTTTCATCTCCCTGAGTACATAAAAGCAAATGCAGCCTTTTGCTGTCAGCTGCCCTGGTCTGAGTCTCCCACCTCCGCTTCCTCTTTGCATCCAAACTCCTGCACACCATATTTCAGCTAATTTCTGAATTGTCACATGTCCCAAAGCTTTTCTCACATCTCCTTCTTTCATCATCTACAGCTCGATCTTTGGATGTGTGTATTTGAAAGAAGTATCTGTCACATGCAGCTTTACAGGTTTTTTATTAAGTATTTCAGATCAATAAGCATAATTAACAGTAATCTTAAAGTCATTACAAAGATCTATAACAAAACAAAAGTTACATCTTATTGTAAATATTTAAAAGATGTGACGTCATGTACTGATTTTTTTTTTCTTTCAGAAGGGTGAAGATCACGCAATCACTGGCCTAGATTTAAAGCAATCAGTCCTTGAACTTTTCCTCCACCAACTGTGCAATAGCAAGATCTCATCTGAATTGACAGCTTGGAAAAGAAAGACTAAGGAAAAGAATTCTTCAGTCTGTGTGCAGTCAAAATATGGATTTCCTCGATTCAAGAGATTCAAATTTTGGATCAAATATAATAATGAGTGCCTGGGTAATTTAATGAAAGCCAACATTCATTGCATCTCATACTCAATTAATCTTGTGTTTCAAGACATGAAACTGTAACTTTCCCTGCAGAAAAATAAGCTGATTTTTCTCTGTGACACGGTAATATGACAGCGGGATAGATTCAGTATAGTTAAATAAATAAATAATATATAAGGAAAATTATTTTAATTTTTTTAAAAATATTTGCTAATTCAAGGTTGAATATACAAATTTAACCATTGATTTTTAAAAGTTACATATTTTCTATTGTGTCATTTGCATTACATTAAAAGACTTGAGAACAAGCAGACAAATTCCATGAAAAGGGCCAGTACAAGCTGACGTGGGGAAAAACAGCCTGGGCCCAGAGTCTTCAGAGTTTAAGGCTTGTTGGCAGATCAGACTATACCTATCAACAAAGAATAGGACCTAGGAACTGATTCCCAGAAAGAAATCTATTTGGGATAAAAACTCCTTTCCTTTGCATTTCAAAGCTGGGACCAAGGTCTCTCTCAGTTATGAGAGAGGGAAGTCACAGAAATGGTGCAGAAGGAATTTTGCTTGATATTAAGGACCTCTGCTTATGGAAAAGGGGAGACTACGGGCTATAGTGTCTCTTCCTTGATGCTGATTATAATTAAGTCTTGAATCAGTGCAGTCCTTGAATCAAAAGGACAGATATGTGCAAACATGAGATGGTGAGGACAGATAAAGATGTCCAAAAAATCTATAATATCAGAGGTTCTTTTTAGAAGTGGGTAGCCTAAAATCTGCCAAGGACTGCTGAGAAAAGAATAGATTTGTTAATTTCCAGCATCTTCTAGTCTGCATTTTCTGTTAACACAGGTGGCATATAATTTCATCCTTTCTTATCAATCAGAATAATTAATCAATAAAGATCTGCCCAAGAACATCAAGAGGCACTCCATAATATGAAATCTTTCTATCAAGACAGCAGAGTCTTCAAGAAGTTTGGTAAACTAACTTCTAAACTTCTGAAAGCTGTGTGGCCTTTTACAGAGGTCAAGACACAGGAATTACTTTTGCTCTTAAAATCCCACATTGCATAATTCTCCTCAATTATATGGCTGCCTCCACAAAACTTCTTTAAAGTGTTCCTACTGAACATATAATTGCTGTAACTGTTAGGTTGTTGGTGGTGAAATTATCAAGACTTATTGCCTTGCTAAAAAGGAATATTTGTGGAAAATTAATACCCAGATGTTTAGCAGCACTTTTATATGAGAAGCATTCATGTCTGTCCATTCACAGTTATCATGAGCTTCTAAGAAAATATAAAATTATAGACTGGAGAAAATACATGTTCTTTCCTTCAGAACATACAAAAGCTCAGATAATATTTTAAATAAATTGTATTAAAATTATTAGGCATGTAAATTTTAATGAAGAGTTTACTATAAGCCCATATCTTAAAATTACATTGCAATTATTATGTTCTGTAGGACTATCTTCAAGTTATGGCTTTATTTATAATTTATTTTTAAAATATTACAAACACATTTTTGACAAAGATTTATTTCTTACAGAAAATAATTCCTTGCAAATGCAATGCTGAAGACCACTTCAAGGAGCCACTTAGCCTTTCTGCATTGTTCATACCCTTGAACAGAGACTGTGACTTTTTGCAATTTTAGATGCTGCTGAGCCCAGAACTTAAGACACTTCAGTGATGTCTACCAGAGAGAATAGATTTAAATCTTGGTTCTACTAAACCTAACTTTCTCTCTGACAGCATTATTAATATCAGTACGTTCCATGATTTAGGGCTTCATTCAGTCATGACTAAAGACAACCAGTCTCTTAACCAGTTTCAGTAGCATCTGTAGTAAGTTCTTTACACTTTTACAGAAATGGACAAGAATGATGTAATTACTTCTATTTTGTACTGTGGGCTTTCAATCAGTAGATTAAATCAACACCAACAGCTAACTACAGTCATAGAAGAAGATAATTGCTCACATTATATGTTAAAGTTCACTTTGAAAAGCAGAGTAAAAAAATCTCCACTTGAATTAATAAGACCAATTTAAAACTAGAAAAAGTCAGATTACATCTGCACTCAGCCTGAGACAGTAGCTTTGTGTGGAGTTACATCCAAAACAAATTATCTTGTCAAATCACCACTTAGGAGGAAGACTGTTTAAAGTAAAAATGTGATGAATCTGTTCATATTTTCCAGCAATACTGGAAAATTTTCCAGCTACTTCCTCTACTCTGGCTGCAAATTCTGGAGTCAATCTTCCAGCAAGTGACATCCAGAGCAGAGACTCACTGACTGATATCCTGAGCTACAGAAATTGTTAACAGCCCTGGGAAATTCTGGAGGCACAGCCAAAATGAGAGGGCTTTAGGCATTTCCCTTTCTCTGTAGACCTCTGTATGTTGTAAAGGGAAAATTTTCTCACTAGTCTCAACTCGTGTGAGCCCTAGTATGTTCCTCTCAAGCCTTGGCAAGTCTGATTTTCTCATTAGTCCGTGAGGGGAAAAAAGCCCTCTGAGGACACATATTTCCTTAATATAGGAGATTTTACAGAAATCATCTAAATTCTACATTGGCTCTATCTTATCCAGTAAATGTTGATCTTGAAAATAAAACACCAACAGGGACAGAGCTACTAGTGTTGGTCTCTTTTTCTTCCATGTTTCTTCTTAAAAGAGAAAAGATACTCAAGTAAAAGTTTAGAGCTACCTGGTGTTTTTTATTAGGAATTCAGTAATTTAGAATTCTGAAAAAATAATTTTAAATTTTGAAGGATTATTTTCTACTTGTTTGGATCTAACCTTCTCAATTTTGGTTCTGAAATTTTGGTTTCATATGGTTCTGAAAAGGTAACAAACCAGGTTTACAGTGGATATTTATTTGCCCTACAGAGCAATTGTCAGTGCTATGTAAGAAGTGAGTGACAGCCTGATTTTGCAGAAAAAAATTGCAAAGAATAACCAAGTATACATAAGTATGGCACAGGGCCTCTGCTCATTAAATGTTTTGCAGCACACTAAGTCAGGAGCTGAGACACATGACAACAGAACGACATCAGTCAACACTGCTACTGCAAATTGTCCTTTCACAAAAACAGCATTTGGCAGCAACTATAACAGAGATATCCTCATCACACACATTCCAAACCTTAAAAATCTTATCCCACTAAACAAATCCAGATCCATTGCTAAAAGTCATAAGCAATGTAGCACTTCACTGCTACCATACAGAAATAGATCCAAACATAAAACCATCTGTTTCCTAGGGAAAAAACCAAATCCCACACACAATTTAGCACTTGTCTCTATTTCATCACAGTCTGTAGTTAAGTTTTCAATTTCTTAATTCAACCATAAATTAGCAGAATGATATTCACAATTAAATTAGCTTTTCCAACTCTAAAACAATAGGTCATATTCAAAGATGCCTCCTACTCAAAATGTAAGTCAGGAAAAACTTATTATCTGTAGATTTGGCTCTATATTCAAATTCAGAGTGACAGACTCTCAATACACTTAAACTTGAGCTTTACAATGTATCTTTAAAGAGTAGAAAGCAAAAATGTGGCTATAGTAATTAAATGATCCCTGGTGTATGATGTTCTTATAGTGCATACTAACCACTCAGTCACATTTGACCTTGTTTCACAGAAAGGTCTTTTTCCATAGATTAGTTTGCATTTCAGGTAATTTTATATCTGGCCTTAGAAAGATCTTCTGGGATTCAGCCAATTAAGCTCTTAAATATGATACTGTTTTGTAATATTTCTACAAGACACACCGTGTTCCCCAATATTTAAAGATCCCACAGCACTGAATCTTGAAGTATGTAGCAGCTATGAGATTTCATTGCTTATTTACATATTGAATATACACACTGCAACTGATTTTGTTTCATATAGGCTGTCTCATAAAAAGGCAAATCACTTTTAATCAATGGTTAAATCAGAATTATCTTGAACATGAAAAAAATGGAGAGTACACAATTTGGCTTCATTACATTATCCAAGTGTTCTTTAAAAGCTTTATTAATGATTTCTTGATAAGCACCATTTAATACTTAAGAGTATGTTGATTGATACTATTACATATTTAAGTAATTCTTCTACAAACAGCTTGGCAAAAAAAATAAAATAAAAAGGTATGTTCAGGTGTGACAGACTACTTACAAAAGCATTCAACTCTCTGTTTAATGAAATAATTTATTTCTGAGGAATATACATTTATAATTCCCTCTGCACTCATTTTCCTTTTCATATTTTGTTTCTTAAAGCCAGCAGTGCCCAGAATTTATTCATGCAAGCTCTCAAATTGATTTAAGTGACTAGGCATTGATATTTTTGGATTTTATTACAAGCTTCTTCCTTGACTTGT
The DNA here is from genome assembly GCA_013400435.1 of Pycnonotus jocosus. Lineage (NCBI taxonomy): Eukaryota > Metazoa > Chordata > Aves > Passeriformes > Pycnonotidae > Pycnonotus > Pycnonotus jocosus. Next base: position 44,972 of record VWYP01003856.1, on the reverse strand, counting down.
CATGTAACTTTGATCAAAGTCAGCTGCACTCAAAGTTTTAGGAGTTTCTGCTTCTGGTTGTTCCTGCTGGGAAACATGGACTGCCATCTCCAGAGGTAATGAATACCTAAGAGGTTCAATCTGTTTCATTTGAACACTTTAGGTGTTCAGCAAATATGGAGAGAAAACCAGATTCAAAGGCAGAAGACTGCAAAAGTCATGAAGCAGGCAGAAGTCACTGATACCTCTTAAGCCAGATATGATATTAATGATGAGAAAGGAAATTTGTATAGAAGCTGTCTAATGTCAGGATATGAGGCACACACCACACCAAGAAGAGTAATGAAGAGGAAAAAAAGACAACTACAGCCCACAGAAAGATCAGGGAGATCTTATCAGTCTCTATATAGATGCCTGATGGATGGAAGACAAGGAACTGGAAGACTGGGACAAGGAAGACTGCCTTCAGTGTTGCCCTGTGACAGGACACAGTGGACACATTAAAACACACGACACTCCAGGTGAACATAAACCCCCTCTATTTTTACTATGAGTATGGCCAAATACTGACTTGGTATATTGACCTCTCTTTGCTCAGAGAGGTTCTAGAGTCTCCATCCTTTGAAATAATAAAAATTCAACTGGACATGGACCTAGGCAACCTGCTCTGGCTGACCCTGCTTGGGCCAGGGCGTGCACCTTGTCCTCTTGTCCTGTGCTTAGTCACTTTGATGGCTGGGTGCCACCCTCGGATACTGCCATGGCAGTGTCGCCTCAGCGAGCGGCCGAGGGACACCCCAGGCAACCAGTGACAGGAGGACTAGTCTTAAACTGAACCAAGGAGGACATTAGGAATAATTTCTTTTCAGAAAGGTTGATTATAAATCAGAAGGTAGTGTCCAGGGCGATGGAGGAATCGCCGTCCCGGGAGGTGCTTTAGGAAACACTGGTCGTGGCACTCCGTGCCATGGTGGTGTCCGGTCATAGGTTGCACTCGATGATCCCAGAGGTCTTTTCCGACCTTGCCGACGCCGTGACGATGCCGAGCGCGGCGGGAGCGGGCGGGCTCTGTGACGTGGCGCCCCTGGGTTGCCATGGTGCCGTGAGGGGCCGCCATAGCCAGGGCCATGGCGCCGCCCGCGCCGCCCCTCTCACGCATCTTCGCCGAGCTCGACCCGGCCCCGTCGCCGGTCCCGGAGGGGCGCGTCGGGCTCCCGGCGCTGCCCGAGCGGGAGGTGCATGTGAGCGGCAGCGCGGAGCTGAGCGCCCGCCCGGACC
>VWYP01003856.1:21452-43648 GCA_013400435.1 Pycnonotus jocosus | reverse complement strand
GGGCGGCCCCCGGGGAAAGGCGAGGGGGGCAGCGGGCGGGGCAGTCCCCGGTTCCCGGGGCAGTTCCCGGTCCCGCTGGGCGGGGTGCGGTGCCGTCCCGCCCGAGCGGCACTGAGGAAAGGCGCCCGCGGAGGGCCTTGGTGCCGGCGGGAAGCAGGGCAGTGACGGGTTTGGAGCTCTCGGTCCTCTGCCTCGGGAGCCCCGGGGACGCTGCTGGGAAAGCCTGCCTGTCTTTGGAAGGCTGCAGCCATGCCAGCCCCAGCGGAAAAGGTGGAATGTCGCCACCCGGGCTTTCCAACAGGCTGCTTGCTGAGCGTGTGAAAGCCATCCTGCTTCCACTCCCACGGGGGTGGAATCGCCGTCCCTGGAGGCGTTTAAGGAAAGAGCCACTGGACGTGGCTCTCAGTGCCCATGGTCTAGTTGATATGGTGGTGTTCGGTCAAAGGTTGCACTCTTACGATATCAGAGGTCTTTTCCAGCCTAATTCCGTGATTTCTTCGTGTAATACAGCATTCGCCCGTGCGTGTGGATGAAACTGATAAAAGTTGCACACAGCAGCATAGCCTTGTTACCTGTGCGTGTCAGAGTAACTATGTAACCAGAGCTTAGCAGCAAATACATGCAGAGCTCTTTCCTCCCGCTCCTTTTTGTTCTACTTTAGCAGAGAGGTTTTGAAAAACATGGGATAATGATCAAGATAGCTGAAGTGACAGAAGCCCCTTATGGACCCCAAAAGTTCCTTTACCATAGTGAAGGTTTTAGCTTCTGGAAGTAATTTCTCAGCCAATGAAAAAAGCATAGTCTTGCCTTTAAAGCTTTGTCCAAACAGTAAATGCTCCATAAGGGTGATATTGGCCCTAACAATTGTGCTGATGCTGTTTTTGGATTTCACAGAAGAGTTTTGGACAGTGTTCCGCACATAAGGCTCTTAAAAACAGAAAAAAAGCTGCTCCTTTATAGAACGAGCAGTTGTTTTCAAAAGTTGCTTATTGAAGTTCCCTAGGACATTTGTGCTTTTTGAGTGTATTCACAGATAAGCTGAGGAAAAAGGGAGGTGATAGAGTTTGTTATGAACAGCGGACTATTCAGTGGAGTAAAAGAGAGCTGCAGAAGGGTTCCCTGATCCTGCATGATGTTACAGTGCAAGTCAGAGTTAGTAAATGCAAAGTAAGAGAGTAAGTTACTCGGCCTAAACTGAGATGTGCCCACAGTGAAATTGCATGCCCACATTTCGAATGCTGAGTGCTTTTGTAGATAAGTATTGGCTCCAACTGTTCATTTCCCAAACAAAGTAGGATTACCTGGGTATTTTTTTGAACTGTTAAGCGGTTGCTGTAGCATCTATACAAATTGTTCAGGAATAAAGAAGGCAATAAAGAAGACCACTTAGCCCCTGAAAAAGCTCATATTGCAGCTCTGGGACTAGATGGCAAGGGGACATGGAGGCTGCTCTGGGCTAGGTATTGATCATGGCTGGGGGCATGTCTGTCACAAGGCAGCGTTTGTCATGGGTTCCGTTGCCATCAGGATGACTCGTTCAGCCTAAACTGGTGCATTTTTATAAGGAATTACAGATTAAATGCCTTCAGTTTCTATTAAGTGAGTTAGCAGGAGTTAAAAGTGGTGGATTTTAAGAGGAATGGGAGAAGACCATGCAATTCAGCATGCATTCATTCTTATTAGAATGAATAGTAGAGAAAACGTTACACTTTGGACCCAGCACCACGGTAAGCTATCAGATTATGGGGTATATTCATCCTGACTGTGATTAAATAGCTCTTCAGCATGTGACTAGATTAGAAAAGATAGTTGCAGATATTTACCCTACAGTGAATCTGAACAACTGAATTCCAGTTTTCACTTGAGACTGATTGAATTGGGATAGCGTGGAGCATCCAACGCACGGTGGCTGGCACACAACAGGAGTAGGCAGGGTATTAAATAGGTAAGTGTGCTTTAGAGGGGCTGTGTGCACCACTCCAGGCTAGAAAAGAGGCTTGCAAACTGCAGTATGACTTGGACAAACAAATGGTTTTATTTGGGTTTGTAACAGTCAAGTTCAGAAATGTAATGTGAGCAGGCAAGTAGGGTGGAGAGTGGGCTGTTTTTACAATGTGAGAGCATTCAGTGTCTTATTATAGTTACAATAATTTCACAGTAATCTTTTTCTGTTTCAGAGATGCTGTGTGTTGGAGAATGGAAATGTTCTTTCCACTTAGTTGAGAGACTGTGAAATGCTGCCTGAGTTGTGGGTTTCTCAGTGTTAGCAAAGTGTTAGCTCTAGGGAACTCTGAGAAAAACAACATGAAGTTATTTTTTTTTCAGAGTAGTTCCCTACGGTATAATTTTTAGTGCTTTGTTCCATCCAGTTTTAAATCACTCTACTGCTGGAGCTTTTATTTGCCTTGCAGCTTTTCCACTAACAACTCTCACTGCTGGCAATTTGTTCTTAACTGCATTTGCTAACTCCACTTGCAGCTAATACCATTCTAGACAACTGTAAAATTAATCACTCTTCACAATCTCCATATGGTTCTAGTTGTTACAAGCTTATCTAAGGCCTCCTTGGAAATCATCTAACTATGCTATATATTTATTTTTAATTAATCCACAGAACAATTTCCTTAACCCTTATTGTTGCTATAGCAGAAAGTCTGTGAGATCAGAAGTGCATAACCTTTGCAGCAGCAGCAGCAGGAGCTTGCATTAGCAGCTTGTCAGGATGCCTGGGGGCAGCACCTGATTTCCATATACATTTACACAGGATTTTAATCAGAAATAGATGCACATAGTGGCAGTGGCATTTATTTATAGAGTGCTGTAAGTATATGCAGCACTTCAGAGCACAGAATGTGGTTTCTCCATTGATTTTACTTTCCCTGCAGCCTTCAAAGCAATCTCCTTTAATCAGCCCAGCTGCTCAAAAGTAACATTTTCTTCTCTTTCTCTAGAAGCAAATAGATTTTATATTTGCCACTTATGATTTATTTGGGGTGTGGTGTGGAGATAACTGTTGTTTTCTTTAATGGCTATATCTAACAGTTGGCATTGGCACCTTTTTTAAAATAACATTGATGATATTTGTTGTACCTGTCAGAGTGTTATTGAACAAAACAAACCATCTAGAAAACTATATCTGGTAGGCTCTGCCTTAGAGATTGTCTGAATGGGATACCTCCCTTGGATTTATGTGCAATATTGTCCATATTTCAGGAAAATACTCAGGAGTCACAGTTATCTATGCACATCCGTACAATCAGTTAAAAACGTTTTAAAGTTTGCTCACTCAGTTGCAAAATCTTCCAATGTCAATATATCACTGAATGAAGGTAAAAATCTGCATAAGGCATCACCTTTTTCATATTACCACATATTTAAAGAAATATCTCCAGAGTACCCTGCATTTGCTGAGTACAAATCTGCTTTTTGTCCTTCTTGGAGTAACTGTTACATATACTTCAGTTATTTCTTCATTAAGCAGCAGAAACTTTTTCACTGTAGATTTTTGGGTTATCATTCCGTCATCTCATGCCAAACAGAGGAGACAGAGTGAGGGGCTGGAGCACAGCTCCCCAATCCCAGAAGGCACTCACCATCCTTAACTATCTGGACACACTGTGGATGACTGTCAGGAGACAGGAGCATACATCAAGGCTCTCATTAACCATTTCCATAGTGCCAAGAACAAAAATGCCACGATCAGATGGAAGAAGCAAAATCTTTTGATTGTTCAGATATCTTTATTTTTTGTAATGTAAAATTATACTGGATATATCAGTCCAAGTAGATTTTAACAGACATTTTCAGTGTCTCCAGATATTTTTTATTTACAGTTATACATATCAGCATACATTACACAATGGGCATTAGTGTACATTCTAAACTATAAATGCTTTCTGTTGCTCAGGCTTGGCTTGTGTGTCATAAAAAGGTCTCATAGTTTTATTTAGTCATTAGTCAGGAGCAGAACACAAAACTTTGTGTGCAGATGGGCTGTTCTCTTAGTGTGTTGTTACATACTTGTCTCCTTGAAGTGTGCTTTTGCTATCTTACTCTTTTTTTTTTTTCTTTTTTTTTTTTTTTTTGTTTGTGGGTGTGTTGTTTTGTTTTTGTTTNTGTGTGTGTGTTGTTTTGGTTTGGTTTTTGGTTTTGGGGGCTTTTTTGGGTTTTTTTCCCCCTATTCTCTTCTGGGGAAAAGAGCAGTCATTCCTATAAACAGCCAGTGTCATGAGGGTGGGCTCAATGGTCCTGTGATGAAGACATTGTTCAGAAGTAGCAGATGGGAGGAAGGGCTATATAAGGTTGTGTTCAGTTGAAAAGAGGGAAAATATAAGGCAAAGCATATTTCTAGACTTGATATGCTCAATGGGATATTGACTATATTTTTCATCTTTGTTTATTTTAGAGTGCCAGCAGCAGTGATGTGATGCCACATAAAAAAATAGGCTTTATAAGCAGAATTCAGTTGTGATTCTATTAATAGTTGTTCAGTGGTTTCTGGGGTGATTGAGATACCAATATTTTTATATTCATTTAATTTTTTTCTGTGATTCTTGGCCCACAGATCTAGAAAATAGAGACAGTTAATCCAGATGTCCAGAACACCTGAAGTGCAGCTTTCCCTAAGTCATAGTGAAAAGTATTTCTTCTGTGGCCGTTGCAATCAAATGGGTATTTCCCCAGCCAAGATATGAATAGTAGACATAAACAGTAGGGAAGAAAAATTTTTGCTTTTGAAGTAGTCTCAGTCTTGATTCCAATTTAATATTCTGTTGTCTCCAACTGTCTTTTCCATATCTTTGTGTGAACATAGTCACAAACTGAAGTATCTTACAGAAAATGTATGACAGAAGGCCACCTTGTTATGACTTCAGCAATTATTTCCTCTATTTATCTTCAGTAGCACATACAGCTACTGTCAAATTTGGTGGGATTAAAATTAGCTGTGAAGGAAATTTTGTAATACGTGGTGCAAAATGAGCTTTCACTCCCTAATATCCAACTTGCCATAGCACTTGGTGCCACAGGATGGCAGTGTCCTTAAATACACAGGAACCTTGGGAAGGCACAGCCAAATTCCAAGGCTTGGATCTGCTCAGCAGGAAAGAGAACATGTTTTTGAAAAGGATTAAGGAGAGGGGACGGGGAAAACAAATGCATTTTGTTTGACGTTTACAGTTGTGTTACAGCACAGCTATTTCTGTAAGATACAAGTTGTGGAAGTTTGTGTTTCTGTGTGGTAATGTCTATAAGATATGTGAAACCTCTGGGGAAAGAATCTTTCTTGACAATTGTGATTGGATTCTATCATAAATAGTAAGATTTGCCCCATTTTGTATATTAAATGAGCTGTGGGTGCTAGACTGTCTTGATCACTCTTTAGCAAACCCCAGCCAGCCACATAAAAGAAAAAATACAGCTTTTATGGACTACTGGTCCTTACTAATCCTTGCTCTTACTAGAAGAGATTTTCTGAAAATATTTAAAAAATAGGACTGTTGTGCTTGAATTTGAGCACTACCAATCAATCATGATACAAATTTTGAAATTTCAATTTTTTGTAGATTGCTATGCAATCATAATAAAACCATATAATATTTTAATAATTTTAAAAAATAAAATAAATATTTTTAAACCATATAATATTTTTAAAGGAAAATGCTTCTCATAGTTAATGTCATTTGCATAAACTTATGCATGGTCCATGATAAACTTGAAGACTTGAGTGTCTGTAGGAAATCTGACACAAAGCATCTTTTGTGTTCGGTCAAAGGTTGCACTCTTACGATATCTATTCCTATGCAAGTAAATATAGTAAATATTTCCTATGCAAGTAAATTTAGTAAATAAAACTTCTTTAGTAACTGGAAGGCTGTGTATCTGCTTTACAGTTCATGGGTGTTGCATGCAAAGCTGCAATTAAACTGTAGGCTGTGTTATTTTTGCTATGTTAGAGTAATTTCATAATAAATTGTTTGTTCAAACTGTTTACTGCAGAAGGGAGTGGGTGAAAGATGCTTGACTGTTAGACCAATAGCAAGCTGGTCAAATATTCACATGTAACTACAATTATTCTGTATCTTCCTGAGTTCAGTATCTTCTTTATGTGTCTCACAGGATTTGGTAGTGCTCAGTGCAGCCATTATGTTGACCAATGTAGCTGCTGTTGATGCTGAGGTATCACTGGTGAACAGCTTTTTTCAGGGGTTACCATTATGCCAGAATAATAGCTGTTAAGTCTTTGTTCATGTGACCTTGCTACAAGCTGCTGCTGCTGCTAAAATATCTTAAAATAGGGGCCTAAAAAGCACTTCTCACATACTAACTTTCTAAAAGCAATTGAAGCTTCTAGATTTCTTGTACCAGGTGGATTTACAATTACACACTAATGCACACAGCTTCTACCTAGCAGCCACTTTTATGACCTAATTGTTCTCTTCAAGGGAAAAGCAGCAAAATCATATTAATGCAGGAAGTCTTTAACATCCAGCTAGTTTTTAACTGAAGATATTTGTATGGAAAATTCAAAATTTCTGTTGCAAAGTCATAAGTAATATGCCAAAACAGTTCAGCTTTTATAGGAAACCATGTACATACAGCAGATGCTTAATTTCTGTCTTTTAAGGTTATATTCCTCTACTTTGTTTTAGGAAGAAAATATGACTGTAACAGAAGATTTTAGTAGAGTAGAAAATAATTACCAAATGGAAGCAGAGGTATGTATTCAACCTAACCAAAAAATAAAATAAAAGAATAAGAAGTGTGTCAAGGACCTATAAAAGTTTGCAGACTATCTTTTCTCAGAGCAAGGAGCATAGTGGCAGCATAGTCCAAGAAAACTATTTAAGAACTGCAGTTTATAGCAGAGTTCAGCTGCAGTCTTCTGTTGTGTGCAGAACTTGTTTTCTTCTCAGATGAGTGTTTGCTTTTTAAATGTTACCTGATGCTACAAACTGGCGTGTTTGGTTCTGGGGCAGTGTGAGCAAACCAACAATTCTGAACTCTCCTTCACCCATAGCCCTTCCTACCCTCTGCTTCTTGCAAGGAGTTGGTGAGTTCAGAAAGCTGCCCCAGTTAATAACCTTTTTTTTTTTTTTCCTCAGCATAGCCTTCTTTTTTTTCATTATTTTAGCTCCTTGAACTGGGAGCAAATGCTTAGACCACAGTTGCACAGAACCTGGATTTTGGTCTGTTCTATACAAGCCATCAGCTTGCTCTAAGTAAACTAAAGCTAATTGTTTCCTGGGTAATTGTCTCAGAATTTTGTAGGTAAAAAGTGCTCTGTGAAATGCAGATATTATGGGAATAATCCCATTTTCTTCAGAATCTGCTAAAGGAAGTATATATTTGCACATTCATGCCATAGTGAGAAATAAATGTGCTTGAAACATTCACTGAGGGAAATTATGTGTATTCAGCTAATGTATTTTTTTAGACCATAAAACTTTAATCACTACCCAGCAAATTTAGAGATTCTTACAAAGTAAACCTGGAAGCCTGCAATAAAATGATAGCTGTTTTATAGAGCAGTGGTTTACAGCCCTCTTAAGCAGGTTCAGCCTCCTTAGTTTGCTTGCTTTAAGGCATATTCTCATCTAAATAACACTAATAAATACAGAATTTGGAGAACAAAATTTGGATTTTAAAATGAGTCTTGAGATAGTTAAATGGTGTGCATCAGTGTCTGAATGTTCTGAATGTCTTCAGCTTCCTCATGGAGACATCTACTACCTTGAGAATTTAAATCAGCATGTTTTTTAGATTATCTGTATTTAAAAATTAATAAAACTCTATTATTAATTATTATATGAATTATTGTTTAGGCTACAGACAAGCTTAGGCTTACAACTTCAGTCTTAAGGGGTAACTTAACCAATTGTTCTGAATGTCTTCAGCTTCCTTATACAAGGATTATATGTGAAAAGCTAATTGCTTGGATTTCGTGTTGATTTGTGAGCAGCTTGGACCAGCTGTAATTGCTGTTGCAAGGTTGTGTGGTTGCCTGGGACCCGAGGGTTGGAACTGGAAGAATCTACCCACAGTGCTGCTGTTTTGGCTGCCCTGCATGCTGAGGCAGCAGTGTGGCCACTCTTAATGCAAAGATCAGGCTCTCCTTGCTTCTCCCTTTATGTATATCCTTGTTTCATTAGTGCAGCTTCATAAAGCAATCAAGTTCCATTGACCAGCATGTTTGCCTACTTTAGCGATATAAATGAATTTAAAACTCACGTCCACTCACTTCTCTGTTAAAGACTTTGGCATTATATCTGTGTTGTATGTAAAGTCTTGGAAGTCCTGTGTTACTTCATTCTATAAACTCTTTACCATTTGTCTCTTGTAAAGAATTTTTAGAAGACTGAAAAATTCCCAGGCAAATAGCTATTTAAAAGTATAATGAAGAATTCAAGATATTCTTTCAACTGTAAGGAGATAATTTTAATTCATGCTGTAACAAAGGAAAATATGCAGAAGAATGAAGTTGTGAATAAGATCACAAAGCTCTATAATATCTTTATCATAATAGTTCATTTATTGCATGACATTCTCATGGGAGGAAGATTATGTTGGTTTTGTGCATTTTTTAATACATTTGCCTCCTTTTAAACCATAACTTCTTGTCATTTACAGTGTTATCCGAACCTTGGAGCATCACTAATGGTTTTGCATAGCCTCATGTTACTTTTTCACACTTTTAACCTTAATAACTGATAAAGTTAAAACATTTCTTTGCATTTTAATGTTCAAGTATTCTCTGTAATTGTAAGTGGAATTTATTAGATGTAGCTCTAAATGAAAATTGTGATTTTTTAGGAGGGGGAACAGCAAAATCAGCTATTGCTCAGTTGTTTTCTGCCCCTGAGGGTACCTGATCAAGTGCTTCTTTTTTAACAGTGAAGTTCCTGAGTGCCCAGAAGTGCCCCAGTCTGAGCAATTTATCTCCTGCTTAAGACCCATAGTACTTTTGTTTTATCATTCTTTTTTTCATCCCCTAGAAGCAATAAATCTTATAAATGCTGATGGCAATCTGGAAAACACTATGACAGTCCTCATAGTGAGACTTTCCACAAAATACAGCTATGACAGTTTTCTGGCAAAACATCACGGGGGGGCGTAAGCTTTTTATATGTATGGCAAGAACTCCCACTGAAGAAAAAACTCTAAGTGTAGCCTCATCTTCAGTCTCTGTTCAATTGACACTGTAACCTTCAGAGCCACTGAACCAGTGCAAGGATACAAACCAGGATAAGGTTCAGGTGCTACACCAAAAGGCTATCAAGGGTAACAAGATGGGAGCATTAATTACTTTGTGATAATTGTCAATAACTACTTTTTACCTTACTCTGTATATGAAGTAGCCCCTCCTCACTCACTGAGAGACTCAGCTTCCTTGAATTATCTCATTCTCCACAAGGTAAATCTCTGGTATGCACATAGGAAGCTGCTGCAGAGCAGCTGACATGCTGTAACTTGGATTTCTGTGTCATATCCCTTCACTGGGGTAGAGTGATGCATAGGCTGCAGCAGCCACGGGGGCAACGGTATGTCACAGGTGTTGGCAGTAGAAATTTCTTTACTGCAGGTTTTTCTTCCACTCCTGTAGAAGCTATGTCAGTATGCAGAAAGAAGGGAGTCGGGGATAAGAAAGGAAGTGAACCTGACTCATGGTGAGAGCACTGTCCTGGAAGTGAAGATGAGGTTTTATTGTTTCTAAAACAAGGTCCAGGGATCCAGGATTTCTGATTCCTGAATGCTGTATCAGCTCAGTGTCATTTCTTCAGTCCCGGCAGCTGTGCTTTGCCACAGAGAAAAGCTGGCTGCTGCCTGGCTGGACTTCCCACCAGGAAAACTGTTGGGCTCTGGATCCAGTGCTGGTAGTGATTCCTGCTTCATAGCATTTGGGAAGGACTGGATTTCCTAATGCATCTTCATTTAATGCTTTTTAAAGCCAGAGACAGCTAGGTGTTTAAATTGTTTTTAATCCAAGTCTGAAGTGCTTAGTTCCCTCTCGGCACTGCAGTGAGTCTGTTCAGACAACAAGGGATTTAGAGCCCACTGCAAGCTGAATTGGGCTCGTCTTAGCTTAATCTCATAGCTGAGGTTTCTTTAACCTAATGCTTGGAATTAAAATGTGGTTTTCCTTGATGCGCAATGTTTTCCACATTATTTTGCATGAGCTTCTGCGTAATTAACATCTCACAATCTAAGAAGGGATGAACCAGGATGCATCTAGTCATGTGCACCAAGGAGCACATTCGTTCTTCAGATTGTCTGCATACCAAGAATGCCATATTTCCTCAGAAAGAGATTTCATAAGCCTCAGCTTTAAACCATTTAAGGGACTTCTTTCTGTTGCAAACCTAATGCTAGGCTCTAGGGCTATATATAAGTCTTGTAAGTTCATGAATGTTGGAGTTGTATACAGGACTACTATCTTTAGTTACCTTGTAGATTTCTGGCTTTATACTGATCTAAATAAAAGTGTTGAGTCATGGTGGAAAATGAAAATATTACTCATGTGATGTCTGTTCACTTACTCCCAGGTCTGTTTCATATTCAGTGATTTCGGAAAAATGCAGAATGTTTGCAATCTACTCATTGAAAAGTTAGGAACCTCTATTACCATCAGTCCACCTCATTTCTACCATACACCAGAAGCCATAGACAACCTTCGGTAAGTTCTCTCACACACCAAAAATCTTACAGCCTCAGTTAATATGAATACATAATTTATGCTGTTTGCAATGGGAGCAAGTAGTTTCCTTCACACCTATTAATATTTATGTTAGAGATTTCAGTATTTAAGTGTAACTTATAAATTAATGCTGTTCAGCCTGGAAGATAGAATTTGTTCTTGTCTCTGTGCAAAAGCAGAATGTAATAAAAATTATTTTCCCACTGATTTCCACTGGAGTATAACCTGCTCTGAATCTTAGGTCCACAGAATTTGGCTTTGATTACATCATCGTGTAGATTTCATTTGTGTTTATTCATGAGGGTGCGTGTGTGTTACCAGGTGTTGATAATTTTAAGTACCCTTGCCAATTCCCATTACTGTTAGCTGCTGACATGATCTGGAAAGAACATTGTGTGGCACTTCCTCAACATCAAAACACACTGCCTGAAGCTCACAAGCTTGATCTAAGCATTGACTATTCACAGTCCAGGCTTCTTCCACTAAGTGGGAGGGACAGAAGGAAGTTTAGTCTTGGTTGGAGTTTTGCCTCTTTTAAGAAAAGAACTGCCTGGTCCAAGAAGCAAGCTTAATTAGCTGCTGCTAAAGGTTCCAGAGATGCCAAAAGTGAATGTCAGAGGTACCTACAGGAGATCAGGAAAAATGGCCAGTGAGGTTAAGCAGGTGCTAGTATGCCTTGCAGCTAAGCCACTGAAATGCCTGGAGCAAGGGTTGAACTCTTGCTCTGCACAACCCAGTGTGGATGCCTGCAGCATGCAGGTGTTAGAAATGCTTGATCTCATCGGAACCAGTCAGGGTGCTGACATTTCCTCCACACCCTCTCCCCTCAATACCCAAGCTGTGGCCCAGAAGCTGGGGAAGGTGCTGTGCCTTAGCATCTCTGCAGTTACAAAACTCACCATATGAAGTAGAAGCTTGGCAGTTACACTGGTACATCAGTTGGACCTGCTTGTTATTGTGCTGCTGCTTCTACCTCCCAGCCGTCACGTGTGTGTCACTGCCGTTGGAAACACGCGCCGGAAAGCCCAGGAAGTCTGCAGACTGTTTGGCCAGGCATTGGGAAAGCCTCTATTGATCAAAGAAGAAGAAACAAAAGAATGGGGAGGCCACATAGACAGTCACCTGTCACACTCTCCTGATTCACAGACTCTGCAGGAAAGAATCGAGAATGCTACTGCTTATGCTTCTTGTAGAGTGTTTGCTGTGTTTGAGATAAAGGGAAAAGAAAACAGGAGAAACAAGTTGCTCTAGAAACCTTCAAATCCTGGACATTTCTTAATAAAATTTGTATGCTTTCTTGTGCTTTTTGATGGTTTTTTTACTTCATTTTTATGGTAAGTCTGTCCCCTAAAATTAAGGTTACAGTTAATTCTGAAGATACATTTCACAGCTGCTTATTTTTATTCCCTGGCCCCTGTAAAACAGCAAGATATTTATGTGCCAAACGTTTGGCACTTGTAGCTGAAACTGTGCTACATTTACACCTTTCCTCCCAAAACAGAAAGGGAATTAATCCTCATTGCTGAGTCATGGCAAACTGAACATGCAGTGTGTTTGCTTCTGACAAAATTGAGTGTTCAACATAAAACCTGCTTAGGAATGTTTTATTTCATCACAGGAAAAAATACGCATTTTTTTCCTTGAGTCTCTTTGCTTAAGTTTAAAAAGGACATCTGTTGTCTGGATGTACATTGCATGTACAGACACTGAAGTCCTCAGTCATGAGGATAGAGTTTTTTCAACCATGGCTGCATAATGTATTTTGATCCATCATATCCACTGAAGTAGGTTTCCATATCAGGGTGATACACCTGAAAAAAAACAAAAAAAACCCCACCAAAACCTTCAAGTTGAAGAAGCATCAGAACTGGCAATAAATATAAACTGATACTTAAATGAATTATTGCGGTTACTGTACTGTTTGGAAACTCATGAGTTTTTAATGTACATAGAGGTACTTTCAATGGAATTTTCTGAGTACCATAACCAAATTTCTGTCATCAGAATAGCAGCTCTCTCCAAGTAATTTACATATGTTGAACAGTCCTCATGAGATGTTACAAGTTAGATTTACACTAGCATAAGTGTTTAAAATCAGCACTGTTTCTTACTGAAGTAGTCCCCACTTGTGTTGCTGTTAGAGGTATTTGATATTTCTTTTGGCTGGATCAGTTATCTAATCCAATGAGGCAGCAGGAGCAGTAAAAAAGCAGTGGGGGAAATGGTGAAGACAGACCCAGGTGATGGCCTTAGGTCCAACATGAAGATGCAAACCCACCAAGGACAATCCAAGCCTTGTCTTGATGCAGAAAGTCCACAGTGAGTGGTTCAGAACTGTCAGCTGGGAAAGGATCATGACAAGTCTAAGCATTTTCTGATCTCTCATCAAGAAATTACTGTGCCTATATGTACTGTGCTGTAGAAAAGGCTGGGTGAGGGCAATCTACAGACCTTGAATTTGAGGCACACTCACCATCTGAGTTACTAATCTCATCTTGACAACTTTGAAATACCTGATTTTGTGAGCTTGTTACCAACAGTTTCTCTAATAATCTGTATGGGGAATTAACCTGCTATGCAGGTGAATAAAACAATTTAATACCTTAAAAGCTAATTCTACAAGGTAAATATTTAAGCTGAAGTATCTGTTTCTCCTCATGGATTATAAAGGAAACTGAAGGTAGCCAGCTAACTGGCATAGTGAAAGGTGCATTTTTTAGACAGTAGGCAGAATCCAGTTTTAAATATTGATGATACTCACGTGGAACAGCATAGTTTCTGCTCCTAATATCAGGCATGTTGGCATATTCTATATTACAATTGGTGGCTAAAACAGGATGGACTGAAGTAAGGCTTCTCCCAAATAAAAGAAGTGATTGTGTCACACTGTAATTGAGAGGGGTCCTTTATGTGCAGTGGCACAGTTTTGAGAAGAGAGCATGGAGAGTCTTCAGGCCAGTCTGACTGACAAAATTCCTTTGGGAGGTTTACCCAAAAGGCAGAGGATACCAATTTGAATATGCTCTGTTGACTACACCAAGCCTCTCCTGTTAGATGAATGGCTTCACCTACTTGCTCTTATTTTAAACACATACCCTGCCACTATCCACAAAGAAGGCATCCACAACACCATAGGGGTCCCCTGCAAAAAGTCAGCTGTGTGTGGCATGCATGCCTGAAGGCTGTTTTCTGGATCAGAGTCTCAGACTAGTTTAAAAATCAAGTGTGCCTTGCATAATACTACTTCAACCCTGATATGAAAAACAGAATTTTTGGCTCCCAAGGAATTTTGCAGTTAAGAAAGGAGACATTATTTAGTCTGGGCAGCAGCTGAACAGGAGCTGTTTGAAATGCAGGATTTTCAGAGTAGAATTGAGAAACCAACATATTTTGCTTGATCCCCAGAAATCACAAAACAAAAGTCTGCCTATACATAATGGAAATCAAGTTGCTCAAACACTTAAAAACCTCAGCAGTTGGGTACTTTAAAGTGGGTGGTACCTGAGTTTGGTAATTTTTCAGCTTCCAAAAATCCATGATTGAAAGTACAGCAGTAATTTGTTTATCTACTTTCTCTATTAGTTTTCACTAACTTTGCATCTTAGCTAGTATCTATTAAGCCAAAGGTCAGCTAACTTTTAAACATACAGGATAACAATCAAGTTGCAACTGAATAAAAATAAATACTACCTCTAATCCCATAATAACTGTTATCTCTTCCTCAGGAACATAAGCTGTAGATTTGCCAAATCCATTTGCTTTGTTAATTAGAATTCGATACTGAGGACTATCTTTTAGATCCTGTAAAAATAGAAAGAAAATAAATAGCCTCAAAGAGAGAAGATGACTAAAGATTACATATTATAATCAATTAACTTTCAGTGGACTTACAGAACCTAAATCCACTCGAGATAAAAGTGTATATATGTATATGTGTGTGTGTATGTATACAGCCAGTTCATTTTTATGCTTTTACCAATGTCAGAATTAAATATAAAGCAATCAGAACTGCAACACTTGAAGTTCTTGGCATATCTGAAACAAATTTTAAGAGTCAAGAGTTTAATTAACCTTTTTTTCCCACAGACCTTGCAAGAAATGAGACTTATAATATCCTTGCTATTTGTACATAGTCCCTATCGCCACCTGCTACTACCCTTCTTCTTCACAAGTGACAGCTGAACTCCAGAGAGGAAAGGACAAGTTCAGAACATAATGCCACCTCCAACAGCCATGGTGCCGATCCTGGAGAGAGCTGAGGCAACTTCTATGTGTATATATATGAATCTTCCAACAAAGAAGTGCCTATGAAAACAAATCCTGGGCCAGGGAATATGGGCCATGATATTCACTTCTATCCATAAACATTCCTGCCCAAAGTAACCCACAATCTAAACACAAAAAAGTGGTGGATGAATACAGATGGAGTTTATGAAGCCATCAGTATTGATCAATGAACAGGCAGTGGCCTCTGCTCAGTAATTTTGTAAAGATCTGGAAGTCAGAGGAAGTCAAGGAAAAGTTGGGCTGAGAACCTGGTTGATGTTTTGAGGGATTTACAAGGACCAAGCTTACTAAGCTGCTGCCTAAAGGTCAGAAGGCATTTTGCAAGATGTTTATAACATGATAGGCAAAGGCAATGAAAACCCAAAACCAACAAAAGATACTTAACCCCCTTGTCATTGCTCTTAAAATTAAAACAATAAAGATGAACACAAGGCTGCTGGGACAGCAGAACAATGGAAGGTACATAAAAATAATCAGTGTGTGCTGGGAAATTCTTGGAGGTTCAGCTGGTGATAATACTACTGAGAGGAGGAAAGAAAGCAAGGATGCAGGTGTTTTAGAAGCCAAAGATGAGCGACAGTTGGATAAAATTACATCAGGGAAAGAACCAAATACACAAAATGAGTCTGAATGTCAGTTCCCAGCTGAACATGAATTTTCTGCTATAGGCAAAGATTTTTATGTTTTCCTCATTTTCAGTCTTTGACTTAGTGTCTTCCTGGCACTTGAGCAGCATGTCAGTGGCATGCAGAGTATGCAACACTGCACTACCAGATTAGCATTGTCAACAAAGATTTAGCATCTGATTTTCAAATACAAAGACTTAAGCAAGAGAAATTCAAAGGTTTTAAGAATTCTAACAAAAAATGTGAGGTTTAATAGATTTACACGCCAAGTAACAAGATCCTCAAAAACATTGCTTTCTCAGTGTAATGGATTAAACACAGGATTACTTGCATTTTTTAGGTGCAGTGAAGATGCCACCAATAATGGATAACCAGAAAAAGGACTTAACAGCATCTCAACTTTAGTAACACAGCAGGAGAAATCCATTTAGACATCATAAGTTGACACTGCTACTTTAAATACAACACTGTGTATAAAAAGTGAGTAGTTTTGAGATATGCCCACTACAGCCATGACCAGCAAAGCTTGGCCTCTCGGTGGTGTAAAAGCCAAGCTGTACTGGGACCACAGTGCAGAAGCAGTGAAGGTACCACTCAGCTACACAAGTGATAACAGAACTCTGGAGTATTTCCCACTAGCACAGCAGGAAGTTGGTCTGTAACAGTGTTTCTGAGGGTATTTTAACCTGTGTTATTCTGTGTAAATATTAATAAAGCAGGAGTTTAGTACATTCAAACCTGTTTCACTGGAGAATATCTGGGTTGTAGCTGTTCTTCTGGAGTGTTAGCTTTTACATCCCATCCTACAATGACTTCTGAGTAGCCAGATCTTCTGTGAATTATTACCTGACCCACACGGAACTTAATATATTCAGGCTTTGGACTGTGAACATGTGTTGATTCTAATTTAACAAAAAAAGAGACTTAGCAATGATAAAAGTTTGATCATTTATATTAAACATTTTAACAGAAAATTTTGTGACTTCTACCTGAAGAGAACTGACAATTAAATTAATAGGGGAAGAAAGGTGCTTTGTTTTTTCCACCAGAGTATTAATTACTATATTTTACAAAGGAATATCCACTAGGAAAGAAAGATACTTTTCTATTTGTATGCATTTGATATTACATAGGGATCTTAACAGAGTTTTAGAAAGCATTAACATATATATGCATTGACAATTACTTAAGCTTTGCATACAGTATTTTACAGTGCTTACATGTGGTAACTTACTGTGACAATATTTTTTGCCAGTTTAGGTCACAGACTTCTTCTATTCACTCTGATTAGGGACTTTTTTCCTGGGAACAAAGTGGTCAACTATTTATTTTCCCTTCTATGAAATTGATCTAAAACAGTTCATTTGAATCAAGTGAAAGCTGTACCACCGTTTGGTATGTCAATACAAAATACATACACTGATGTATTCAGTAAAATACATACACATAATTACAATATACTGGTACTATTACAGTAAGAGGCCTTGGATTTTACATCTTCTGTTTTGTTTATTGAATATTATCAATCATGTTTAGAGAGATGAAAAAAGGAAAACGGACAGCCATTTGTAAATTAAGTGTAGAAATTGACTATAGGAGCTTTATAGACAACATCATGAGTAAAATACAAAAGCATTACAAAAACTTCAATACCTGCAAAATAAGATTGGGGTTTTGCTTCATTGTCCGCACTTCTAGTTTTGTTCTCTCCATAGTACCAATTCCTAAAATGTAAAATCAATAATTCAACATATAAACAAGTCCTTTAGGAGCTGAGTTTTAGTAATAATCAGAAGGTTAATTATACTAAGTGGGATACTGCAAAACTTCTCTATAATTTGAAGCCTGCATGAGTTTTTCATTAAAAATACTTTTAAGGAATACACAAGAAAAAGGAATTTGTTCCAACAGGAAAAAAAAGAGTATGAATCTAATTTCTTTGAGTATGTTACTCTAGAGTTGCATTAGAATTTTTATATCAGAGGAAACTCACTAATTTTATAGAGGTGAGCAAACACTGTTCTGCACTCCAACAGCATGATTCTTCAGTATCTTTTGTAAAGTCTTTAAAAATTGATTTATACTGGTATGGACAAGGTGTCTGGTGATGAGTCCCTGCCTAAGGCTGCAGTAGATGTAGCTTTTCCTTCTGCACTAGACTGAATTTCATCTGAATTTAAAGGGTGGAGAGTAGGGGACAGACATGTTTAGACAGGGGAAATGGCTAACGTTTTTCATTGCTATAGTGAAAAAGAGAAAGTGTAAAAAAAGAATGAGAAAATGGAACATTTCCTTCTGCTGGCAATGCAACAGCAGCAGTCTATGAACAGAGGTGTTTGGGTAACATTCTCCACCCACACTAGCCAGCAAACCATTGGTGCCAAAGAACTACAGGTTGTCCTAGTGTCCCTCCTCTTTGATGGTGTCTTTCAGTCACTCCCTTCACCCTGCCTGGAAAACTGTGAAAGCAGGTTCCTGTGCAAACAATGCTTTTTACAAAAGTTTTGGTTTAGCTCAATTATGTAGAAAGACTTAAGGCTGACAAATACCTCTTAACAGAAAAAGGAATGGGCAAAATCTCAATGTGTCTAATTGCTTGGTTAAAACCAGCAGCTAATATGGAAGGTCTCAAATGACAGTATTTTTAGGATAACCAATTATTTATAAAATATTCAGAAGACACAAACAGCTCCAACTATATACAAATAATCAATGGATCATTTAATCTTTGCAGGCTTTATCTTTAAATATGCAAGGAGCTTTCCATGAAGTTGAAAAGCAATTTATGGTGAACCTAAGAAGAGTACAGTTTCTGATTCCATTCATAGACCATTCCCCTAGGTTTTGCTAGGAGCAAAACTAAGTCAGGATTCTCCACAGTTGAGAGGACTTGACACCCTTGATTATTGTACATGGATCAAAAATAAAGGACTGTCGAAGACCCATACAAAGTAAAACCTTTGGAGTATTTCTACTGTACAAGAATTAAATCTCACAAATAAGCCCTTCAACGAACCGAAAAGTCCGTGAACAGTCTTAAATTAAAATGGTGTGTAGGTATAAATGGATATCATTTTACTCTTTCTAGACCAATTGTTGTTACATGGCCAGTAATCAAAATTTCACTTCTTCTTAGCCCACAGATTTTCTGTGATTCCTAATTCAGATTTTCTTGAATTACAATGTAGAGTATAAGATACTCATCCAGTGCTTTAGCATCTGATCGTACAAACATGTCGTTGCTTACAGTCATTAATTTGGCTAATTGTTCTGCCTTCAGAGTCAGATAAATTTCAAGGATAACATACAGGGTCACAGTCATGAGTTATATTTAGTTTCGCATGGAGTTCAGTTTTGATGTTTGTGTAGAAAATAAGCACAAGGTTTTCTTGAAGTTGGTAGAAAGTTGCAGATCAAGAAGCAAATAAGAGATACTTCCTCTTTGTCATTTATTTTCCCCACAACACACCTTCCTGCTCAGAACAAATCATGTCTGAAATTAATTTAGTGCAAACGGTTACACCTTACCTTGTCTTTGAGACCCACAGCTTTAAATGATCTCCCCACACATCTGGACTTAAGTAAGATCTTGCTGAGATGCTCCAAGAGGCAGTTATCCTTTAGAAGTAAAAATTATCATCATATTGTTTTTAAAACCTTCTCTAGTATTCTTATACAGATTTTTAACATCTAAACTTTGAAGTTTCAGTTCTGTAGCAAAGAGGAAGAAAAGGTCAGTGACCATGAACGATTTCTCCTCAAGATTAATAACACTGCAAATGAATATTCCTTCAATCATCACTTGTACAAGTAAACTGTATGTAAATTTTGGAAAATACCATTTTTCATTACAAAATTGCTTT
Source organism: Pycnonotus jocosus (assembly GCA_013400435.1). Taxonomy (NCBI): domain Eukaryota; kingdom Metazoa; phylum Chordata; class Aves; order Passeriformes; family Pycnonotidae; genus Pycnonotus; species Pycnonotus jocosus. The sequence goes on along the minus strand of VWYP01003856.1, from coordinate 24,179 downwards.
CTTCCTGTACTCAGACCATAGGAATTGTTAAATTACATTCATATTCTGCAGCTTCCACTGTTACTTGAGAATAGCAAGTATGAGATACTTTTTAAATGGTGTACATAATCAAAAGACTATTAGAAAAAGCCTACAGGTTTTTGCATAAATCTAAATAATAAGTGGTTGACTCATGCCATGAGGCCTGAAAATTATTTCACTCTGAGTCGTTATGCATAAGCCAAGCTCAGTTCTCTTTTCATCAGGCCAATCTTTTGCTCTTCCTGCTTCATGTATTGGAGTGTCACAGATGAAGCACACAGCCAGCACACTGCACAGGCCACATTTACAACCGAGCCTTTCTTTGCACGGTTCATTTTCAAGATGCTAATGGACACCACTGTCAAAAATTTGGATCTGATGTACTAGTCTCCAGTTCTTATTTGGAGATATATGTGTGAGATTATGTCAATACACAGCCTCTTAATTCATAGACAAAATGGCACTCCTTACTTCACTCTTACTGTCACTGCCTTAAGTAATTTACTGTGAGTGAATTTTGTTAAGCGTCTGTACTGAGTCATACTATGCAAGGAAATATTTTATAACAGTAAGTGTCAAAAGGTATGGAAAATTAGAACTAATGTTTCTTAATGAAATGCCTGATTTTCATCTTTTGAAAGGGACATAATCCTTTTTGGGACATACTGGAATGTCCCAAAAAAGAATGAGATTAAGGCACTCATGCAGATTAATAACATAGTTATGTGAAGAAAACAACAATTGTTATTTGAATTGTGAAACTAAATCCAGTCATTTTAAGCCACAAAAATGCCCGAGATATGATTGAAATGGTTTTGTATAGGAATAGCCAATCCACCCACACTCCAGCTTTCCAGGACAAAGTGTCATTGGGGATGAGAAAGAGAACTCTTACAAATAAATGCAGTAGGGAAGGTGAGTCTTACAACCTTTCTGTTATTTGTATGCACTCAGCAGAGTCCGTTCTGTACCACTGAGATATGAAATACTGTGCAGGAAGAGCAAAGAGCAGCACAGAAATCTGCAGAGCTGCAGCTGCACTGATGTGAGGCATTCCAACAGGAAGTTTCGTCAAAAGCACTTCACTGCTCCCTACTCTGAAAAGAGGAAGAGAAAAATTTTGAAGAGACTAAATATGTAGCTGTGAGCTTTGCTAGATGTGTAGTACTTAAAAAGTTTCCTTCAGTTTGCTTTGCTGGATCACAATGTAAATTGTACTCAGGCATTTTGGTTACAGCTGGAGCACACTTAATTTAGGCCACTTTAACTGCATTAAATTTGATGGTACTTATAAAAGCTAATAGAAGACTAAAGAAGGCTGCCTCACAAGACAAAGCAAAAACCTGCTTTTAAAATTTATACACGTATCTTTCTTTGTCTCTAAACAGAGAGGGGGGCGGGAAAGGAACTGGGAATTTGTATGGTTGTCCAATTTGCAGTAAAAAGCTGCTGTCCATGAACCAAATTTGTTGTGAGGCTTGGTCATCTGATTCAGTGCGTTAAGCAGGTCTGCATACCAGATTGATGGCCTCAAAAATAATTCAGTGATAAGTGCACATTTGACAGAACTAAGGGGTTTTTCTTTCAGGTTGAAGGCACTCTTAGCATTGTACCAGGTTGATAATGTGCCAATCTAGTCCCACTAGATTAGAAAAGGATTTGACATCACCTCTTATTCCTATAGGCACCTGGAACACCATACCAGTGCATACTCATGACTCTTTCCTCCTTCCCCAAATGATCAAGATTTTTCCCCAAATGATTCACCTTCACCTAAGGAGCATGTTTACTGTCTTTACATCTGTGAGGCCTTTTCAAATCAGAACTGAGACATGCTAAAATTTGAGAATTACATCTTTTACACAGGTGTTCTCACAGTACCCAGGTTTACTGCAGCACTCACACCCACTCTCTGTTCTCCAGGAGCAGCTATTGCAGCTCCTACTCTCCCGGAGTGGAATACTCAGCCTGCAAACAGAAGCAATTCACTACAGTTGTGTCCAAGTTGCTTCTAGATCTTGCTGTCCTAATTTATGTAATATACAAAATAATTTGGGTTGCTGTAATATACACAGTATGTGTGCACATAGCTTTATGAAAACTGCCCAGCAAAAGTAGTCAAGATCACAAAACACACCAAAGGAGGCTTAAAGAATATTGTAAGGAATATGGAAATATCTTAGTGTATGATGAAGCCTTACAACAAACTAGTTTTCACTTCTGCATCATCTGCTTTAGAGCAACCAGCAAAGAAAAAACATCTCCTAATCTCCTTTTAGACATTATCAGTAGTTGTAGAGTACTTGTTTAGCCTTGCGTGTTGTGGGAGGAGGAAGTCACAGTTCAACCAAATAGCCATGAGCACCCTGCGATGCCGGAGGGCTGGACAGGACCTGGGAATCGCTGTCACTGCCCACGGCACTTACACAGCACGGCAATACAACTGCCACTGCACATCTTCCTCCTATTTCTAAAATCGGCTTTTTGAGCAGCCGGATCCCCAAACAAAAAGGGTGCTGTAGCATATAGCAAGTTAGCCCGAATCAAAACATTTTTGTGCATATTCAGAAGCACCCGAACAGCTGCAAGAAGCGCGCTGTGCCCTGCACCCCTGTGCCGGCAGCGCCCGGGGGGAGCCGCAGCCCCGCATTGCTCCTGCCCCCGCTGCACGCCGCTCCCGGCCCCGCGCAGGCAGCCTCTCCTCCC
>VWYP01003856.1:0-21308 GCA_013400435.1 Pycnonotus jocosus | reverse complement strand
AGGGGAGAGTTGTGCCCTCCCCTGCTCGACAGCCCCAAAGGAGCCCGGAGAGGCGAGAGCCGAGCTTGAGCACGGGCCAGGCTCTCGGGCGGGTGGGCAGGCTGTCCCCCGCTCTCGTCTCGCCCTCGCAGAAAAAGCTCTCGTGGCAGACGGGATCACGATGTCTTAATCTCAAAACGCAAAAAGCACTCGCATGGACTTTACACCCCGACAGTTTTAAAGGGATTAAAATAAGGAAATTAAAAGTTCTAATTCATTTCTGCAGGCTGATCTAAAGAAAATAACACTTTCGACTTCCTTACCTAGGTATTTTTTTCTGTCAATGCAGACAAGAGGCTTGAACTGGCTGTGAACAGAGGTCTGGGGGTAATTCTCTCATGTGAAGTTTATGCAAAACGTGTCCTAACACAGCCCTGTAACCCAGCCTCTCACCACGCTGTCGGTACTTCGGAGAGCACCTGGTGCGGCCCCTGGGCCCGGCCTTGTCCCAGCTGGATGCCGGCACAGCTGCAGCGGGAGCGTCCTGAGTGGTTTCCACAGCGCAGGTGTCAGCGCTCAACAAACTGCGGGGCTGCCCCTGCTGGGCTGCTGCAGGGGAGTTAAACCCGGCCATGAGCCTCATCTGTGTCACGGATTTCCTTGGTGTAAATTTAACAGCAGCCAAATTTCCTGATGGCACCCAAATCAGAGAAGACAGACTCAAACTGCAAATGATCTTGAGAGCAATGGGGACATTACAGACAGGAAGAGAAATTCATCAGTAGAAAGCATCGAGCCTTACCAAGAGAAGGAAGATTTTCTAGCCATCACTTCTCACTGAGCACAGCTCTCCAAAGGGCAAGACTGTGGAAAAAAAAAACCAAACCAAAATGGTATCAAGCCATACTTAGTGAATATGTGGGAACTACGGGGCCAGGCCTAGGATGGATTTTTGTTATGGATTTAAACCTGTGCAACATGGCAGGAATGCCCAATCAAAAACTCACCTGAATACTAGCATAGACTAGAAATACAAATTCAACCTAAGAAAAATAGTTTTTTAATCATAGAATCATAGATGATTTAAGTTGGAAGGCACCTTTTCAAGGGCACCTAATCCAACCTCTCCCTGCAATAAGCAGAGACATCTTCAGCTAGATCACGTTGTTTAGAGCAACCTATTTGCCTCACACAGCCCACCCCAAGGAGAAGAGCCTGGCTGGGGCTGTCGTGGCTATGTTTGTGTCACACCAGCCCAGGCTGCAGTAAATACTGGGACCTACAGGCTCCCATGAGCAAAACCTCAGGAGCCATGTAAACACCTCAGGGAAGCTGAAGGTTTTAAAGTGTGACTCAAGCTACTTACTACTACCCAAATATTAAGACATCATCTTAATACAAAGTAAATCAAATTGCAAGATGAAGATACTTCTTTTACAAAACAGGTTACTCGCCTTATTGAGTTGAGCAGAGATTTGCAGTGCAAGAGCCAAAACGAAACCAGCCCTATGTGCTGTGTTGTGACTCAGAGGTGGGCAAAGAAGAGACCAAAGCCAGAGGAAAATTACAGCTTCATAAATTAGCATGCAAGAAAAAATAAACAACCCTGACCATAACACAATTTCAGATGATCCGCCCTTTCTTAAGACAATGCTTGTGTGAATTTTCTAGTAATTTTTCCTAAATAACTTAACCACTGTAAACTTTATCAATCAGAAGAGTTTTACATTTTACAGCCTCAAACACTTTACAAGCATTAAACACCATAAAAGTTTCGAGTTCTAGATATTTAATCTTTCCCCCTGTACTCGAGCATGCAGACTAATTGGTGTCAGTGAAGGATGACAACAGCAGTGCAGACTGCACATACAGCCACAGCTCCTGAAGTTGAGATTCTAGCTGGGTAAAAATAGGCAGTGTATTGAGAGGTGATCAGTGATGAAGGACTTTTTAAAAAGTTTTTCACAGCTGTATTCCATTTCTTAGCAGTTCATGGAAGCTTACTCCATCTTCCTTAATAATTAAGAGAATTCAAGTTTTGAATAAGATGCTCAACTTTCAAAGAAATAATCCCACTAGATTTCTCTGCTACAGAATACAAATACAGTAGTTCTAATATTTTAATCATATTCTAACCAGGTTTTCATTTTAAGTTACTGTCTTTATTGTTTTGAATATCCTTGTTCAAAGTCAGATTCAGATATCTGAGACAAAACACAAATTAACAGCTGAGGTTGCCTGGGTCTTGAATGCTAACATTGTTTGAAATCAGTACCACAGGAATAGGCCTCTGCAGAAATTTGATGCTGAATGAGTTGAAGTTACCTGCCTCTGCTCTTGCTTTCTCCTTCTTGGGTTTGGTGTTTTATGTTTGTTGGTTAGTTTTTGGTGGGAGAGGTTTGGTTTTGTTTGGTTTTGGTTTGGTTTTCTGGCATTTCTGTATCTAGCTAAAGTAAAATGCAAGGCCAAGAGACCAATGGTAAAACTTTCCCATTTCAGAGACAAGAAAAGGAAGCATGAAGGAAATTTGTATGGATGTTACCAGACTAGGAACATCATTCCCAGATTCTCTTCCCTGTCCTCCTTTCAGTGCTCACACAGATTTCAAAGTATACGAGAAGATTGATAAATTCTCACTGCAGTTCTGTAAACAGTAAATTAAGCCTCTTGCAAAGACGTTTTAGCAGAGTATTTCTCTGAGATAGAAAAACAACCAGATGTTTTGGGCTTTGAGTTTCCTGTTAACAGTAGTAAAAGCCACAAAAAATACATTTTGCATTATAATTTGTTGTACAGTAACTCAATTTTATGCTATTTAAATTCCAGTCACATCGTCTGTTGCTTGCTGGCACTTGCTTTATTTTTACATTTGCTTCAACTAGCAACATTGATTAATTTTTAAAGTCATTACACTTTGCTCATTTATCTTTGGGAAAAGTGACAAACCTTTTTTGCAGAGCTAATATTGATTGCTACAGCAGGAAAGAACACAGGCTTTGGCACAAAAACTTTTCACTTTGAAAGCAAAATAGTCAACTTCAAGGATGATACAACTTCCTTCGTTTTAATGAGCATTATGGTCTGTCCTGGTTAGAGGGAGCGGAGTTTAGCGTTGTGGGTGTGACCGAGTTGTTGTTCTGTACCACACACAGAGAGCATCACCTGGGGATGGACTCAGCAGGAAAAGCCAGGCGCCCTTACTGGAAGTTGGCCACTTTTGCCTCTCCTGCCCCAGCAGCAGGGTGACAGCAAAGGACCCGCGGACTCCATCCTGGGATATTTCTGTGGGGCACGGTGCTGAGGCGAGGCTCCCATGCGTGGCGCTGCAGGGACAGTGATCGGGGGCAGCACGAAGCCGGCATCCCAGCGGGACCTTGCTCCCCTGCCCGGTAGCAAAGGCACCTGCACAGAACGGAGCTCGGCGGAGCGGCTGCGAGACCCCTACTCAGATGACCCAACTTCCAGGGGGGGTTGTCTACTACTGTCATCTGTTATTTTGGGCTGGGAAATGTTAACCATGGGACCTCCCCCACCATACTGCCTTTGTTTCCTGACTACAATGTGGGCAGCGTGCGGGAATGATCATCCTATGGCCTTTGGGGAAACCACACGGACACAACCCACGGGGAGTGCACGCCACCTTTGTTCTTGTTCCTGGTGGTGAATACCTTGCTGTGGGTAAAACACCTTCTCTATGTGTATTGTACTGTGCGTGTCTTGTTCCATCATTTCGTGTTTTCAGTAAGTTGTTATCTCTACCCATAGTCTCTCCTTTTTGTCCCTCCTTTACTGGAAGGGGCAGGGGCTGGGGTTTGGCTTGTTTGCAGTTTCATTTCCTGCTGGTGTTAAAACCAGCACATGCTCCAACAGCACAGTCAGGTACCAACATCTCACAGCATCTGTTAATCCTAAGCAAAGTCTTGATTTCTATGCAAAATAAAAGAACCACAGTAGGTTCCAAAAAGATACCTGTCACAGAAATAGGAACTGGGATACAATTGTATTTTAAGGATTCTGTACAGAGTTACACAGGAAAAAAAAATTAGATCTTTTCAAAACAAAAAGTTATTAACTGTTTAAGACTATTCTCAGTAACAAAACTAAAACCCTGGATCTGGAGTGGCTTATGCTTGGATGAGCACACCACTATTACAGTGCTGTAATACTGGAAATGCACATTGACCAGAACTACCACCTCCAGGACATAGCAGCACTGAAGGAAGTGTGTCATATTTTCAGTATTCTTATTTTCTCCAAGCAGAACACAGCAGTGAGTAAAACTCACACGCCTGAGACAAAGATTTTTCCTCAACTGGTAAAACAAGTCTTGTTTTTGCCAGACTTCACGTGGAGTCTGGAAAGGAACAGGGAACTCAATTCATTCCACATTCCCATTGCCCAGAAGCACACATACCTGCATCAGTGAGGTGAGGGTCTCTTCCATCACTTCCTTGTGTCTTCGGGTAAGGAATGTAAGGAGGAAAAGATAATCTGATAAAACAAATAACATAAAATTAAACAGAATCCACATTTCTTTTTTTTTTCTTGCATCAATTGAACAGAAAAATGTAGATATAAACAAGCCAACCCTGCAGTTTAGTGAAAACACATCCTATGTCGACTTCTCCTTGCATCACCCACTCAGGGCAGCTAGGCTGCATACGAGTACTCTGCAGGCAGGGAGGCAGGGGATTCTCTCTGTTTAAGTGTTTTTAGCTTCTTCCAGAGCTGTTGAGAAGCAAAGATTTCCATAGACTGGATGTAGCTCTGGTACAATCAGTTGTCACCTGAACAAGGAAGGCTTCCTGGAGAATTAGAGGTGGGTGCCCTGGTGCACATGTGAAAGTGAGCTAAGAGGATTCAACATGGTGTCTCCAGTGCCAGACACTGCTGCCTCCTGAACTGTGGGGCTTAGTGAAAACCCCTACCAAACAGCAAATTCTGATCGCTATCAAAGAGCGCTCTCGTTCCAATCTTATCTGTTCCCACTTGCCCACTATACCATACTACCAGGTACCTTTATTCCATGTTCCACAAGGAATCAAAAGGAGCTGAATTTAGGGAGTTCTGAAAAACACACAACCAATCATCCCATAGCACAGTAAATTACCAGATAGAAACAAACACTGTTGGACAGCTTAGAAAAACATGTTTTCTATTTATTTAAAAATAAGTTTGTAGTTACTACATTGCAGTGACAGTAATTCTTACACGTACATTCTAGTTTGTATAAAAGGATTCAAAGTATTATGCATCAAAACTAACATAGAAAGTGTCCACATAACAGTAAAGAAATTTCCAATCCATATGTACAAAAAGAAAGGGCACTGTTATCCTGGTGAGATACTTCAGGTTATAACATGATAATCTAGATTTCTGGAAGGAAAAAACCCTTGATAAAGCTAAAGAATTATAGTTTTCAAAACTGTTACTCATTACATACAACAGATTTGTGTTTTACATAATTCTGTACAAAATAAGTGTAATTTTTAATCTGAAAATCTGTCAGTTTTAAAATTAACCTTTCTAGGTAATTTGCTTGAAGTTGAGCTCCATTCTATACATATTGAAACATTATGACAGAATTTAATTCATACATGATCATTATCCAGTTGTCCACCACACTTCTGCAGTTTTAGTATGGTCCAAAAATGTAACTTCTGTATGGTCTCAATGCATTAGCAAACCAACCTGCGTAGTTGTAAGCACAAAATAGTACATGTACATCACACAGTACATGATAGGTATTCTATTTCTTTCTACTCCTAATTTGTGTGACCTCATTCTTTATTCTTTCAGTGTAGGAATTCATAGTATAGTACTACTTTCCCTCCCTAAAATGTATTGTTTGCATTATTTGAAGTGAATTTCCTGATGTATTTATCTGCATTAAAAAGGATCCAAATGACTACTTGTCTCACTATGTACCTCCTAAAAGCTAAATTTATTCACCCTTATTTTATTGCAGCATATAAGGTTTCTCTCTAGAGTGCCTTGAGNTCACCTTTTCCTGCAATTTAAGATGTCTTTTAATCTGCCATTCTGGCATGTTTCCTCCTCTAACACACTGTAAAAATGACATGGTAAATTCCCGCATTAAAATCAGCAGAAACACAAGAGCACCTGGAGGTTAGCTCTGGTTTAAAAGCTACCAGCTGTTTTCCCCCAGACATCACAGAAAGTGAGCAAGCTGTATTCACAATTCAAAAACAGGAAGCTACGTAAGCTGTCAATGCCAGATTTGTTATTTGAGACACATTGTCAAGCCTTGGCCAGTTTTATGAAATGTAATACACTTTCCCCTGCATACAAACAAATGTGTATATACAGTAATTTACAGCAGAAAACTAACAGCCCTTTTATCAGTTGAATATCTAGGTCCCCTTGGAAACCAATCTGTTACAAGAACTTCAGGGATAAAAGAAAATATATACTCATTTTACACAGTTCATTTGTCTTCATTTAGGTCGTAAACAGAAAATGAGCTTTTGCTGTTTCTAGGTGAGGATTCAAAACCCTCTGTCTTCTCTATCACAGCACTGTAGCAGAGTTATAACTAAACATTTCAAAACAGTGTTTAAAAAAAGCAAAAAGAAAAACCTTTGACAACCTTTGAAACCTACTATTTTAGAGTAAGGTAAGGACTTGGGACACAATGTCAGTCTTGTGGTATGGCTAAGTTTTGAGTGACCAGCATTGTTAAAATTACCTCAGCAAGATTCACATGCTACAAATAAAATGTGGATGTTGATGAAAGTGAGCTTAAAAACCTCTAACCCTCAATCTCCTACACAAATACAGGGTGAAAGAGTCCCATCCAGTTAAGCCTATTGCTTTTATAGAACCAGTCAACTACTTAAAATGTGCCTAAATTCAAATTACATGCTAAAGCATTTACTTGTAGTCCTCGATCCAACAAATGTAAGCAAAATATTTTAAAATGTGGTGTAAAAATTGTAACAAGCTTGAAGTTACTGAATGGACAGACTATTTTTTGTGTTGCATGTAGTCCTTTTTTTGGTAAGACAAAAGCCTCTGGCACAGAATTGATACTTAAAAATATTTGTACAGCAATACAGTGAATAAGCTGTCTCTACACTACAATTTATTTTTCAATAGATATTAATATCTATACGTGCTGCATCAGGGTCCTTTATCAATTAATAGTTTTACAGATATTAAGCCATAGTAATATTTAACTCAACCAACTCAACCTTACAAGTCTATCAACAAACTGATCACAGGTACAAACCGGACACTGTACAAATAAACATCTGTCAATCACAGCAGTCAATTCACTGGAGGAAGACATTTCTCTGTAAAGTTGTATCACTGGTCATTGCCGAGTGACAAAGAGCTCTGGTTCAATATTGACAATAATAATGAACGCTACAGTGGCAAAATTTCAGTTCAGTTCCCAGAGAACACACTAACAACAGGAACAAAGTGGCTAAAGAGTTGTTAGGTATGTAGGCACAGGTACAATGATTCCTGTTAAACATTCAGAGCACACATATGACAGAAGCAGAAGTATTTCCTCATTGGTAGTTAAAGAACACACTGTTATCAAGATACCACTCAGCAGCAGATACCAATTTTAACATTTCCCAGTATAGCATAGAAATACCAGAACAGTATCCTCATATCCATGTCAAATATAAATGAATTTAATGAATAAAACTGAGTCAATTGCTGCCAGATCATTTGCATGTATGTGACTATGAAGCTATGTTATTTACAATGCAAATGTAGAACAAGCACATGAGGTTTTGATACTCCATTTTCTGAACCAGTTGTTAGGTACTTGAGATGGCATTATAAAACATGCACATAACTATAGCTCTTAAATTATTTCAGAACACTGACCAATAGTTTATTGCTGACATTTAAAAAAACCCTAAGACTGTAATCAAAAGCTCTTTTTCTGTATTGATACAGTATCTCACAACCATCTCAAATAATAAATTCTTCCCCAACCAAAATACAGTCTGATGGTGACTAAAGTCTCATAAATAAAGTTTGAAACCTAGTGAAATTAAGTTATAAAAACAAAAATTTGAAATCAACCTGGTATTAATTTCTAATAAATTTCTAGCGTTGCTTCTGTAAAAAACTGACCCAAATTATGCACAGTTTATTTTTAAAGGAAAAACATTAATGTGTCTAATAAGAATCAAAAACTTACTGGCTAAAGTCACCAATATTACTGGGTGGGAAGCTGTACCCATGTTCTGCAGGTAAGGCCATCTATCCTCATAAAATTAAGATGTACAATCTTCTATCTACTGTTAAGGGAACTATTTCAGTCTCCAAAACTTACACACAAGGTATTTTCAATATATAAATATATACATAAACATGCCATATAAAACATTATTACAAACGGAGTAAATACAGAAGATGAATTTTAGATATAATCTATTTTATATATTACAATGCAGATAACATCAGGAAATTACACATTTTCAAATGATTGCCTTCATCAGTGAGATTTGACAAAATTAACCAGTAGAATCAATCAGTTTTGAATTGTGAAGCTGTATTGCAACTGTACAAATGTAGCTTGTTATCTTACCACATGTTTAGTGACTCTATTTTAATCAGATGATAAAGAAATATTGTTAGAAAAAATAAATATGCCAACAAATCAAATACAAACTAATTCCTGGCCCCCAAATTCAAATCCATAACAGTTCAAAGAGGATCTGGAAAATATTTCAGCCATTTTTTGTAGCAAAATGAACTACCTAAAACTAGGTATGGTGGATGCTGATCTGCTATCCACAGTAGCATATTTCTATTACTCTTAGTGGCAAATACCAACATTCTTTGTTCAAACTTTTAGGCTTTTTTTTTTTTTTTTTGTAAGAAAATAAAGAGTGAAGAATTAGGCCTCAAATACATATACAGAATCTGTGCAAATTTAAGATCTTAATTCTGCATGTCCTTCCTTCCAGACATTGCAGATGATGTGTAGAAACAAAAAAAAGTATAATCAGAAAATTTTGGTTACATTTTTGTACCATACCAGATCTCAGTAAATACCACTACTTACGTATTTTTTTTCCTTGAAACTGGACAATACTTTTTTTTTTTTTAAAGTGATAGAAAATGGTATTAAGGTTTGTTTGTAAAGGTATAAAATAACTAAATGTACCATAAACAAATAAATAACTGCTTTTCTTTTCTAGAGCAGTACATATAACAATACATTCCCCTAAGTCATATAGTTATCATTTACAATAGACAACTTAATTTTAGTAAGGATGCAAGAAATAATAGAATACAAGGCACAATCATTAAATGGAATTTTTCTTTAGGGTGTATATTGACATATGTCAGCGTGATATACCATAAAAAGTGCAGAAAAACACAATGTGCAATGAGACCACTGTATAAAACATGATTGCATAAAAAGTGATTTGGCCTTTTAACCCTAATAATTGAAAATAACCAATCTTCCCCTTAAAATTAAACTATAAAGTATGACATTTTAAAATTTTCAATTCTAGTGCTATCTAAAAAATCCTGAAAAAAATTTATACCTGGGTAATATTTTAGACATATGTGTTTATGTATATATTAATATATACACATACACTATTCTTTGTAGGTCATTTCAGCCTCTTAAGCATGTCTCAAGTTGTAGAAACAACAATCAATCTGGATCAGAAAGTAAACATTATAATTCCATACATGTCCTGTAATTTCCTTGAATCCTTTAACCAATTATACATTTAGACTAAAACATCTCTGTCAAAGGACCCCACCAGTGCATTATTTTCTACCAGAAGTACCAAAAAGGATACATTTCAGAACAATGTTAACAACTTACTATTTAAAACAAGACACAGCTTTTATCACTGCAAATGGTATGCTGTACTGACACTCAAAAAGAAAAAAAGGTTTTCCACTGCACTGATTCTCAGTCTTTGGCACAATAAACAGAGATTTAGTGATTGATACAAGAATCAAGGTCTGAAAAATTAGACATTAGTCAAACTTTTTCCAATGTGGATATATATATTTGTGATTACGTTTTTGCTATGTTTGGCAGAACTTGGATAAACAATGGCCTGTGCTAGGCTTCTTTTGCAGCTGAACGTTCCATCACAACTGAAATTAAACATTTTCAGATTAGCAAAGTTTGGTATTGTATTATTTAATAGAAATGTAAGTGAATTTACTGCCACATTTTGCCAAAGTCTACCTTCCTAGGCGACTTGACATTACGATCAAAGCGTACCTTGCTTGGTCAAAAATAGATCTCTGTTTTCAATTTGTGGCAATTAAAAGTTCTATTACCTTTTTCAATTGTGTCGAGATATTACATACGACTTGAGCAGAGTAGCTCTGAACTCTGTACGTCAGTCAGAAATTGCTTCTATTATTCTCAACTGTGAACAAAATGACTGTTGAAATGTATAACCTATTTGGAGGGCAATAAATAGCAAAAGTTTAAAATATATATTTCTTTCAAAGAATGTTCTTTCAGTTTATCATTTTGCTAAATTTTTCTCCCCAAATCAGAACATACTCTTCTAACCCATAATAGCAGCAGGGAAGCAGAAGTCTGTTCTGCTGTTCCTTAACTGTACCTGCTTCATAGCATTCTGAAGTAAAACCCTTGGTAAAAATTACCAACCAATTAAATTAGCTTTTGCTTTCTCAGTCAACTTTCGGACTCTGCCTCTGCTAGAAGTTCCAAAAGTTAAGGAGGTGTCTTCAAACAATAGCTGCCTTTGCTCCTCCTCAGAGTCATCTTCATTGTAAAAGGCTGTCCTCCTACCCTGGTTTCTAGTTCTCATGTGAGGTTCAGAATCTTTAAGCTCTTCAGAACTCTCCTCCATAGGCTCATGTGTCTTTTTCCTCCTGCTTCTTGTTTGCATTTTAACATTTGCAGGAACTGAGATGTCTGAGCCCAGCTGGCGGCTCTTTATCTTCCTTTTTGGCTTTCTACCCCCTCGGCCTTTTTTTTGTAGCAAGTCTTCCTTCACATTATTTTCAGAAAGAGAATTACATGCAGTAGAAACAGAGGCTTCCTCTGGTATATCCCTTGTGGTTTGGATTGTATTCTGCTCTGCAACCTTTTGTTGTTCAACAATTTGTAGCTTTTTTGGTTTCCTGCCTCTTTTCTTGTGCACCACCACTTCACAGCTACTGTTATTAGTCTCCACCTTGGGTTTCCGTCCAGGACCTCTTTTAACTGGAGGTTTCAAAGGCTGTCCTCCATGTCCATTTACCTGAATGCTTCCTGATGCCAAAGCATTATTCTTGCAATCTGCTGTAAAGAAATGGTATAGAAATGTACACGTCACATAACAGATTTGCCTTTACATCTATTTTCACACTGCCTTAATAAAAACTCTTACTAAAATATCTGAACGGATTCACAGTGATTGCCAATCTGTCAAAATCTAAGAAACCCAAAGTTGAGCTCAGAGAGTTTCATTCTAGTATGGAATGAGGATTAACTTCTAGTTAGATTTAGCACATAGTAGCTGCAAGGAGAAAAAAAAAAAAAACAACAACAAAAAACAAACCAAAAAACCCAAGAAACAAAAAAAGCCAGGAAAAATGCAGGGGGAAAGAAAGAAGGAAAAAAAGGAACAGCTGAAGGGGTTTTTCTCAGATGATACAACAGTGGACAAAACTCCTATGTTGTATCTGCAACAGCAGATACAGGACCATGTGAACAACATTCAGAAATCCCTGACCTGACCAAACATGCCAACCTATAACAGCTGCACATTCAGCCATGCAATGTGGGAACAGCCAAGGCCTTTGTGGGAAGGCTTACAAGCAATGCACAGATGATTTAACTTATCAGACCACAAGCTACTTTTACAGAAACATGGATGAGTAAGAAAGAACTCCCTGGTAAGAGGACTACAAGGAGCAGGCAGATTAATTAGATGGGACCCAATTTGCAGACTACTGTGTCTCCATTTTCAGAGAAAAGATGTTTAGTGGATCTACCTGCTTCAAGCATCTTCCTACAGTTCAAAGGTCCTTCATGAACAGGAAGGGTTTCTGACTAGGAGTCCTTATTTCAGCCTTCATAGAAACTTTGAATTTTAAGGTATTCTGACATCAAAAGACCAACCAAGCTCACTGAGGAGATTTCATGAACTAAGTCTGAGCAACCCATTCAAATATACCTAATAGAAGCAGTAAATGCTGCATAGTTTTTTTTTTTTTTTGCTATGCCAAAAAATGAAAGAATGTATTTGCACTTGGGATCCTCTGATCCTTATGCTTGTTGCTGTACAGAATGCCATCACACTCAGTGTTACTGACTCAAATATAACCCACAGAAGTTTTATGTGATTAAATACAAAGAATTTAAAGTGTGACCATGCAGAAGTCTGCTTTGGATTTAGGAATTTTTAACATGACATTTGTAATAATTTAAATTAAGGTACAGTTAAGTTAACATCTCAAAATCATCCAGACAACAGTTATCACACCATGGAAATGGTGTTAATAGTAGTCAAAACCATGCTAATTCATCGAGAAGAAAACTAATGGTGACTGAGTTGTTACATTAGATTTTCCTATTCTGCTAAATTGTAGTGCATTCTACCTTCCCTACTCTCAAATTACCACAACTCAACTACGATGCTACAGTCACTATATCAGTAACTCTGAGGGTGGGGAGAAGTAAGAAATTTCCAGAGAAATTTGGTACCTTGCGGATTAACAGTGGAAGATTTTACTTTGCGCTTGATTTGCTTCTCTTTCTCGGGATTTTCTCTCGTGGAGTTATTCCTAGTGTTATGACTGGAATCAGATGGGGTAGGGTTTGATACAATATTCTGGTTCTTGGAATGTTTGGTTGAATTCTCCAGTACTAGAAGAATAAAAAGAAAAAAAAATCAAGTCAAGTAATTAATACTACGTTCAATCTTGTTGGGCTAAAATGCAACTTATGTTTTACCACAAACAATTTGAGTCAGTGATCCAAAAAGGAGAAAGCTTCCTAGATAAAACAACATAGCCTAACGTGTTCAATTTTCCTCTGAAGAGCTTCAAAGGCCCATCAGCTTGGAAAAAGAACCAGTCTTAACTGAGAGAAATACATTAGATTTCTAAAGAGCCAGTTTTATCTTTAAAAACATTCATGGCCTGTTTTTTTAAAAAAACAAAATTACCCCAACTTGCCTGACTTTCCTGACCCTGCAGTAGTATTCGGCTTTGCAATTAAAGGCTTTATAGTTAAAGGCTTTGCTCCTGAAGAAGTAGATGGTTGCTCTGTCACAGCCACATCCGTTATCCCCCTATTGCTTCGAGTCCGCACAAGGGATGAGGCCTCGGCGGCTTTTCCATTCATCTGAGGCGGAGCGTGTCTCAGTGCTGTCGAACGTGCAGGTGCAGAAGATGATGAAGTGGCTGGACTTTCTGCCTTCAGCTGAGGTTTTATTAATCTCCTCTTTCTTTCAGGGCTGCAAAAGGAGTAACAAATTGTATCCTGGATGACCACCTTGTCATTTTACAGGAATAAATAAAATTAAATGCTAGTGTCTGAGATTGTGGGAGTAAAACAATCACCTCTGCATGAAGTATGTTAAAAATATGGCATTTACTGTGGAAATTCATGTAAGTTGTGAGCTTCTGGAAAGTGAATCTTTACAATAAATACTATAGTTATATGACAAAGCATGATGCCATCACTATCCTAACGATGCTGTTTTACTGTACACATTTAGCAGTTATTTGAATTTTAAGCACTTACACTAGGATAGCTCTAAGTAAAGTTTAAAACTCTTCCACATCATAGGGACTTGCATGTCAAAGCTACCATTCTGCAATATAGGGAATAGTAAAGGAAGTATTAAGAAAAAAACACACTAAGTTTTATTGTTTAGGTATGTCAAAATTTCACAGCATTTCATGAATACTGTAAAGGAATTAATGTACCTGGATGCAACACTACTGGAAACTGAGCTGCTTCTACTTCTTTTTTTCCTTCGTTTCTTTATTGTATTTCTTTTATGAAAGCGTAGGGCAGATTTATAATCTGATAAAATAGAACTTATGTGTTCTTCAAAGAAAGCAGAAAGGCGCAAGCTCATGCTGTAGATCTAAAAAAGAAAAGCCAGTAAACAAGTTTTATATTTCGCCAAAGCATCCTTTTACTTATTTATCACCGAACAATAGCTAGAGAAGTAAAAAGTAACTAAAACAGAAACGTTTTAGGGAAGTTTACAATCTGCCTCAACAAATATATGCTAACCCATGTGTAAGTTTGTTTTAACTATTTTCATGGTTTTGAAAGGTGTTATCACAACTGAAGATGACACAGAAAAGGAAAAATTGGAAAAGCCAGTTTTTCAATTGCCTTTCTAGAATGTATCCCTTTCCAGTTCCAACAGAAATCACAAAGAGAGAGCCTTAATGTAATTTTACTATATCATACCTAGAGTCAAGAAATCTTATTTTCTGCTCTATTAAGTTGCATCCTTATATCCTATATTTGAACATCAGTCTATTCCTTTCATAGATTAATTGATACTACAAGTTAAGTTGGCTGCAACAGGTACAACAAATGTATTGGAATTATGTAGGTGCACTATTTTTTTCCCCATCTCTAGACTTGGATGATTTACAGAGACTCCCAAACTCAGTTTAAATCACAAGTAATTATTTGAGCACAGTTGCTATCAATTCTAGAAACAGAAAAACACCAAAGTGACCTATCTAGGTACTTTGAGGAGACACAGCACCTCCTATGAAACACAAAGACAATATTGAACCAGTTCCTACTTAATGACACACCAAACCATCTGAGCACCATATTCGATAGGGGACAGATGCTGCACGTGTTACTGGATTTGGCATGCAACGGAATGTGTGTCTGATGTACCAAGGTAAAAAAAAAAAAAAAGCTGACGACTTTATGTTTACTGCTCAAGAAAAATGTCAGTGACATCAGTTTACTGTTCAAATAAGCATCAGTGACAAAGTAAGATGCTAAAAATATGTGCATGACAGTAAAAACATCACATTCAACTACATGTTGCATGTACTGAAAGCACATAGATTCTAGAATATTAAAACCCTTGGCATAAGAACCTTCTACTTCTGAGAAAAACAGAAAGACAAATTTATTACTACACCATTCTGTTTGGAAGAAACATGAAAGAAATGAAAATGTCAAAAGAATCTATGAAACCACACAAAGCTAAAGATAATGTCAAGTATGATGAGGTCAAGGAGAGAAAGAAAAACCACAAAAGAATCCAGACCTGCCCCAAAAGCCCTGCCATTTGTTGCTACTGAAAGAGTAATTCTTTTATGGGCAGGCTCAACAGTGAATGGGCCTGTCTGCTACTGACTGGAGAGTAATCACTGATCCTCTAGTCACCTACTAAGAAATTTGTGCTCTAGTCTTAAAGTCCTAATGATTAACTTGCTATTTAGAACAGCCAAACATAAAAGCCATTAATAATTCTGGTCTTAAAACCTAACACATATTAGTAGAAGAAAAGCTACACAGAAGCCTTGATCTATGCATCTGTAATTTAACTGCTATCAGATACTGCACCTACTACTAGCAGGACATCTCAGTATGAATAGCTTTGTAAACTGACACTTTATGTAAACTATCCTGTTTCCCAGAAATCCTAAGAGCTTTATTACAATCCTACTGCACAGTGGTGAACAGCACAGAATTTCAACATCCTCTGCTGTCTATACCTGGATATTTCAGTTCAGGGCAACTTTCAAAGTCAGGGGCTCTCTGTGTGTTTCTTTTAAAAAATCTGGTTTCTTCCCCAAAATATCAGTTCAATTTCACAATTGTACTCATAATCCTGCTTCTACAGAACTTTTATTCCTTGTGGTTTTCCTTTTAGAGCCACTTTCTAATACTTACTTTCGAAAGACACATGCAGAACACGAGAACTTTTGGTATTTAAAGAGCACACATTCCTTTCCCTTCAAATATGAAGCTATCATAGTTTCTCAGAAATACTTACATTTTAAGATCAGAAATAATTAAACTTGTTTTCTAAAAGCAATCAAATTACACTGTCCCTCTGCTTTTTCAGTCCTATATTTTTCAGATATAAGTGTTCTTTCAAGCAAGAACAATGTAAAACAATAAAATCTTACCCTTGATCTTTTACTTGGTGTATAGGCCTTGGAATTGCTGAAAATAAGTCTCACATCTTTACATAATTCCATTGGTGACTCGTAGTTGCCAGCTTCCAGTGTTTCTCTAACAGTAGCAAAGTCCATAGGAGTGTCAATAATATCTCTATAATCCTGTTTAGAAACAGCAAAGCAATTTATTATAATTTTTTCCCAAGCCTTAAATGTATCATTTTCATTAGGATGAGTTTGATAAATCTGTTTAACCAAAATGCCTTCTTTAAATAGGTATGGAAGACTGCTGAAGACATTTTGCCCCTTTCCACTAATATACAACATACCTCCCTTGTAAACATACCCAGCAGGGTCAAGGTTAGAAGTTAACTGATAGATGATTTAGTTCATTTTATAAACTGATTTACTGAAACACAGAGCTCAGAATTTTGTGTCCTAAGGGTTGCATTACTGACATACTGACATGAAGGTAACAGTGATATGAAAGTGTGGCTACAAGCCTTCTGGGTGGCTTAGCAGCTCAAACTTCGGACTAAGACTAATACTGTTCTTACATATTAGCTTTAAAATACAAAGTTTGAATACTTGAACCTGATCAGAGGCTTATCACATCCTTTCTGAAACCTGAGCAGTTTCCCAAATCAAGACCTGACAATTTACAAATGTAATGAAGTATTAAAGCTCCAGAGGCTTAGGTAGGACCCAATTCAAGCCAATGACAGAACAATTTTTTTTCCAGGCTATGGAAAAAACAGAGATATGTCCATACAAGAAAAAGTTTAAATACCAAATTTAACCAAAAAGTTTAAGTTAATCCATCAGAGCAAATAGAACCTGCAGGAGTGCCTCTGCATGTGAAACAGGCTTGTGACACCAGGGAGCAGTGTGTTTCATGCCTAAACCTAGTGGAGCGCTCTCTATCAGCTCATTTGAGGATCTCAAACACATAGGGCCACTTGTCATGGGCCACAGCATAAAGTTTAGGTTACTTCAAAAATAATGGTACCCAGTGACTGCAGAAGTGTCAAGACAGATCAACTAGAGACTTCTGAAAGAGAAGCATTTCTTTTCTCTAATTGAGACAGTTAATTTTGCCCAAGTTCATCACCTTGGAGAGATTTTTTAAAGAACTTAAGATATGCTATAGAAGGAAAGCAAGCAAAATCTTTGCTTTATTACTTGAACTTTCCATATAATCTTTTTATACTCTGAAATGAAACCAATGATCCTTGACAACACATCACATGCAACAACCAAACATATGCATTTCATACATATGACCATTTTTCAGTCAGAAAAGGAAAGACATCTTAATTGCAAAAGCTGTAATTTACTTTAAAAGCTGTAATTTACTTAATAACATAAGCATCCCTGAATATAAAATATTTTCCAACAAAAGTATCTGAGAGAGCAGAGAAACATTATTTATTTTGAAATTAGTTGAAAAAAACAGTAAACATTATTAAACAAGTGACAATTAAATGCTGGGAAAAATTCTGTCACTACAGCTACCTGAAGTTTCAATTGAAAGAACTGAAAAAATGGTCAAAGTTAAAAAAACCCAAACCAATCCACCACTCTAACAACTAGATTATAACCAGTCATCTTGTTCTAAAATACTCACTGGGTACTCAAGAAGATCCACTGGTTGTCGAAATGGTTCAGAGTCTTCACACTGAAAAATGAGATTGAGCAGCTCCTGGCATTGCTTCTTCCATGACTGAATGTCATATGACTGAGCTCTGTTACGTAGCCGCCGCTTCGGCTGATGATCCTGAAATGACAATATTGCCTGGTATATATTAAATAAACTAGCTGCTTTTATAAAATCTAATGGACAAGTTACCCCACAGGATATAAATGGATTCACAACATGCAGCAGCACAGACAGAAATACTTTTACATTGAACAGCTCAGTAGAACAATATGTCATGAAGTTCAAAACTTTCAAAAAGCTGACATTACACAATGCTAGAAATATTTAGGTTTTACATTCCATTATTTACAAATAGATTTTAGCAACTGTAGCATTAAAAATATAAATTTAAAAATTTAAAAACATTTACCTTTCTTTTTCTAGTGGAAGTCCCTGGCACATTTGTGTCTTTCTCTTCTTCCTTTGAGCAAGATAATGAGTCACATAAAAAGGTTACAAAATATAAGCATGTACGAGTAGGCAAGTTCTTTTATACTTTAAACTTATAATTTCAGTCTTTACAGTCCTACCCCTATCCCTCTGAGAAGCATTTCATGTGACTGTCAATTTTGAGAACCTCTCGGAAGTCTAAGCAGCATTCTCCAGCAAACTATTAAAGCTCTCTGCACTAAAGCAAGAGAGGAGGCTGGATTTTCACCCAGTTTCCCAGCTGACAAGAAGAAACATTGTACTGGCACAAAAGTACACTCCACTTCCCAGCAGTGACTGAAACCAGTACTTTGGACTGCCACAGGACAGACAACAGTCTTATTTCTCCAGTCTATCAATACCAATGCCCCAGACACAACCACTTACCTCATCAGAGTCAGACAACACTTTCTTCTTCATTGCATTGTATAATGGAATTATATCATAGCAGCTCTGGTCCCTGTAAAAAGAAACATAAGCTAACATTTATTTTCTATCATCACCTGTAGAATCAACTGTAATTTGCCCAGGAAAAGGAAAATATTTATGAAGCTATTCCCTAATGAAATGAGAATGGGTTTAGTGCTATATGAATACTAACAGAACTGAAGTAATAAGTCAAGTTAACTATCTGCTCAAAAAGCTGTAAAATATAAATCATTTAACAGCGTGAATGTTTTAAAACTAAAAATCATAAACCTTTACCATGTATTTGTCAGCATCAGAAAAATATAATCCTATACTATATTAAAGATTTGAGGCCCATCTATTGTAAAGAGCATTACAGTAAATTTATTGTACAACAGTGCAATTTAATAATTTAATTTAGCACCCACAATGTATGACATTTGAAATGCAAGTGTGTAAGGACTAACACTGTTATTGTGTAAACCTAGATAATTAAATCAGCAAAACACACTGATTTTCAGTTCTTGATTAACATATAAAAGTCCTTTACAAAGGAAAGCTCAAGGGTCTTCTACTATGTCGAAATGCAAACCACTGGAAAGAAAAGTGGGTTGTAACACTTTCACCACTTGTAACTGTAAACACTCAGCATCTCCATGCCAGAATCAGAATCGGTAATACAGAATACTGCCATTACCACTAGAACAGCTGGAAGAGAAGGTGAAAAAAGATAAACTAACTGTCTAGGCCTTCTACCTTACAGTTACAACCATAAAAATAAAGTCTGAGCTTTACATGAATTGCCAGTTCATTTAAATGAGTATATTAATAGACTCAAGCTATAGGCCATTATTAAATAAGAATATCTAAGAATATCCACTAATTTAGCTAAGCCAATTAAAAACACACACTTTGAAAAACTCTAAGCTACATACACTTTGAAAAACCCCGAGCTGCTTAATTAATCAGAAAAAAAACCCATATAGGACAAAGATATTAAAGAACAAAATTAGTAACAGAAAAGCCCTTTAGATATATATCTGTTCCTAATGGTGTATATTTTACTAGAACTTTTAACATTTAAAGCAGTTAATTGTTTTACACTCTCCAGCTAATATCAGAAATCACAGGCACTGAAGAAATTGAAGATTTATTTATGGAGTTGAAGTCCTAGGTTTCCAAATACTAAACAGAGTTCTAATATTTTTTAAGAACACACAAAAAAAACCAAACCAAGAAACAAACAAAAAAACCAAAACAAAACACTAAAAACAAAACAAACCAAAAAAACAACAAAGAAAAACAAACCAAACCAAACTAGATTCAATTTAATACTGACAAACTAAATCACTAAAAATTGAAAAATGGCACAATTTTTGTTAAACTAATAAAGTAGCTTGCTGTGTCTACAAGGTGGGAACAGCAGCACTCATTGTGTACAAGCAAACCAAGGCAGTGGGTACAGTAAGATCTTACAAACTTCAGGTCTGTAGATGTGTCAACTGACTGAAAACATCTTAAATATTTGTCATTGAGTTTGTCTATAGATAATAATAGAATGTTTGGAAGACAGCTACAATTTCAGTCGACTACAAAGCCTTTAATTTTTACTTTGCATACATATAAAACACCATTTTCAAACCTATTATAAATTTTAATCTAGATTTTAGAATTATGTTAACATAGCCAGTATTCAAACTCAACATTAGAAATCTTAACTTACCAATGGATGTATTCGTAACTCCATGAAGATACTTAAACACATTTTTATCGTTTAGGAGAAAGTCTCTCAAAATAAAATGCCATGCCAATCTATGCTCAATGTATTACAGAACTTGTTTTGCAAACTTACGTATTTTTTGTCAACACTCTATTCTTTTCTGTCCCAACAGCAAACAAGAGGTTTATTTAAAGTGCAGAACTATCTTACTTTAAAATTCAGATCTAAAAAAGCTCTGACCTTGGTAAGAGATAGGAATAACAACAGACATACTAAGCAACTCACTTTATGAAGTGTAGCAGAAGATCTGTGACAAATTTGGCAGATTTGACAATAGGACTTCCAGGTTCATTAAATGTGCGAGTGTTGTGTTCGATGTACCGGACTTCCCACATTAACGAAGAAAGGCGCCTGTATCAAAAGAGTTGGAAGAAAAGAAAAGGAAAAAGAAATAAGGACAATTTCTAGCAATGTATATGAACAGAAGGGAAAAAAGCTACCATCCTTCTTCTCATTTACCGCTGTTTTCCATTACATCAGAAAACGTGCACATCGGATATGTTGCCCTAAGTGACCAGCAGCAGGCAGCTTCCACTGGCTTCCCATTCTCATATTATATTCTGTGGTGATCTATACAAATAGTTTTAAGAACATACAGCTGACACTCCTCAGGAAAACTCAGCTGTGACACTTTTACTACTCCTTTATGATATATATATATATAAAACCCATCCTATATCGCCTTTGAACTCAGTTGAGGATTAACAAAACAGAAATAAAAATATTTTAGAGTATACCTTTTTCTGACAGATAGACAACAATCAGATTTCCTCTGATTTAATAATGTAAATATAGAATATCCACATTATAAAAAATGATGCATGAAAGCAGAATAACTGAAAAAAAATTCAAATCTAAAAAAGGTAAAATAAAAAGATAGTAAAGACTCTGACAACATAAAAGTTA
>VWYP01003854.1:194300-225661 GCA_013400435.1 Pycnonotus jocosus | reverse complement strand
CAGTAAAAATCATGGAATGGTTTGGGTTGAAAGGAACCATAAAGTTCATTCAATTCCACCCTCTTGCCATGGGCAGGGACACCTTCCACTAGACCAGCTTGCTCCAACCTGACCTTGCAGGGATGGATCAGCCACAGCTTCTCTGGTCAAACCGTGCCAGGGCCTCCCCATCCTCAGAGGGAAGAATCCCTTCCTCATATCCAGGATATTCTATATTTTTATTTATTTCTTCCTGATACCCAGGATGGGAGCCCACCCCTGTGATATGCTGCAGGTGTTGGTGGGGCAGCAACAATCCCCTGAGGCTGTGTGAGGGGCACAGCCACTGGTGTGGGGCTGGCACAGGAGTGCAGGGCTGTGTGGGGGAGATGCTGACAGAGGCTGTGCCCCCCTTGCTGACAGATCTACGCTGACCCTGCCAAGAGGCTGGAGCTGTATTTCCGCCCCAAGGACCCCTACTGCCACCCCGTGTGTGCCAACCGCTTCCCCACCTCCACCATGCTGCTCAGGGTCAGGAGGAGCACCAAGAAGAAGCAGCAGTTGGATGCTGAGGAACAAATCCAGCCAGAAGTCCAGTTTGAGATGGAGATTCTTGGGATTGTCACCACTGTTTACAAATTTCAAGGTAACCCTTGTGGTTGTGTGCATGTGGGTTAGAGATGTGTGTGATGGGAAAGGGAAGTGTTTCCCTCTAAACAGTTGGAAGGAAAATCAAATGTTCTGTTGTTACAGCCTCCCTGCTGGATAAACCTTTGCATAAACTTGTCAGACTCCTGCTCCTGAAAGTTGAGTGTGAGAAATATTGTTGAATTTATAACAAACTTCACAATGTTTTAACTTTTGTTTCTTACAGGAATGTCTGACTTCCAGTACCTGGCAATGCACTCTGGCCCTGATGGCAAACAAACCTCCATGTATGACAAAGTCCTGATGCTCAAACCAGAGAAGGAAGAATTTTTCAATAAGGATTTACCTCTTTACATCCCACCACCCATCTTCTCACGTCTGGACACTCCTGTGGACTATTTCTATCGCCCAGATATACAGCACAGGTCAGTGCCTTTCTTCATGATACATCTTTCATATATTTCATCTTTTTAATTTGCTGCCTTGTGCTGTTTTATCCCTCTTGATTTGGCACAACAGAGGCAAAAAACCACCAGAAACTGCCTGGCAGTGGCAACCTCAGCAAAATTCCACTTGAGGATTTGCCAGGTGAGGGGAGCTGGGGATGAAGTGAAGGTGATGCCTCTCCCAGCTCACCTCACACAGTATGGGATGCAGGACACAGCTCCAATCTGCTTCCAAGGGCAGCTTTTCCAAGGATTGGTTACATGTGCTCATCTGGGAGATCTCCCACAAGAAACATCTTTCATTTTCTCACTGTTGGCCTTCACCAGCACTTTTTAAAGCAAAAGAAATTTCCAGATTGATTTGATATGTGCAGTTCCCTCTTGCTTTACCCTTGTCCCACTGAGTATCTGCAGTAGCTCCAGGAGAGCAAATGCAAGAGGGAGAAACTTTCCATCACATTTCAAACAGATCTCTCCCAAGTGCTGGGGGGTTTTCTGCCAGCCAGGGGAGAGCTCCTCTGTCATTGTGCAAATGGATGTAGTTTAGAAGTTTTGGGACTTATTTGAATTTAAATTTTCTTTCTTCGGTGATGCCATGAGAGTCTTTTGTTGTACCAGTGTGAGATCAAGGAAGGTTTAGCCAAAATTAAAGCAACCCATTGCTCACCATGCTGAGTCCCTTTTTTCTTTCCCTGTTCCTTAGGGAGGGATACAACAATCCCCAGGTGTCTGGTGAGAACCTGATTGGCCTCAGCAGGGCCCGGCGCCCACACAATGCCATCTTTGTCAACTTTGATGATGAGGAAATCCCAACTAAACCACTGGATGCTGCTGTACAGAACTGGAAGAAAGTGTGCACCAATCCTGTGGATAAAAAGGTGGAGGAAGAGCTGAGAAAGGTGTGTGTCTTACTCCTGCTCTGAGTACTGTCCTGCAGCAAGTTGGGGAGGAAAAAATACATTTTTTTTCCTAGAAATTCTTGGTGATTTTAAGTGACTGATGCAAGTGTGAGTAGATGCTACTGACACTGCTGTGTTCATTTCAGTTCTGCAAGTCAAGCTTTGAATCTGTGGCTAACTCTAAGCCCCTTTTTGTGAACCATTAGTTCTCACATCACCATCCAATAGCTCATATTGAGGGCCAAGGGCCCTGTTATGGACTTGAGTCTGCTTGGAGAGCTGCTCTGCCTTTGGTAACCCCTTCTCCCTGTTGTGTGGTTATTTGTGTGTTATTTCAGCTCTTTGAAGTGCGTCCTGTGTGGTCTCGGAATGCAGTGAAAGCCAACATCAGTGTCCATCCAGACAAGCTGAAGGTGCTGCTGCCATATCTGGCCTATTACATGGTGAGTGGTGCATCTGTGAGCAAGGGAGTATCACCTGGCTCTTCCTTTACCTGGAAGGTCCTGCCACTGAGTACCTGAGCTTAATTTAATGTCAAGAGACAGAGGGAAGGAAATGCTTTAGAACCAAAGTTGAAGCCAAGGAGGATTCAGTGACTCTTTGCTCCATGGGCTCTAATCACCTCTGCAGGTCAGACAGACACTCCAAGTGACTGTTCACGTGGCAGTGGCAGCAGAATTTCTCCACACAAACACTTGGCTGTGACCTTGCAGGTTGGTTTGTAAAAGCACACAAATATTTGTGCTTTGATGCTTTCATTGCCAGGTGTCAGCGTTTAAATATTGGCATGGCAAGTGAGCAAAGAGCTGGTAAAACAAATACCTTTGGGCAATGAGGGAAAATATTACAACGTGCCAAGGACCTCTGTACTGAAGGAAAGTGCAACACTGTGGTGCTTTTTTGTAACCATCTTCCTTCATGTGTTTGTGCAGTTAACAGGTCCTTGGAGAAGCTTATGGGTTAGGTTTGGGTATGACCCCAGGAAACACCCCGAAGCAAAGATTTATCAAGTGCTGGACTTCCGAATTCGCTGTGGAATGAAATATGGTAAAAGGGCCCAACCCACAGAGCTGCTCTCTCTGCTTTCTGGTTAATCCTGGTAGTATTTTTCTTTTTATGTGTTTTTCCAACTCTTTTGCCATATTTCTTCTCTGATGAACATGTCACCTTTTGAGCTCCTTGCTTACCATAATTCTTTCTAAAACTCCTTTAATACTTTCTTTCATAGTATGCAATAGGTCTTTCCTCATCTATCATTCTAAACTCTGACTTTCCTCCTCCATGTGTTCCAAGCCCAAGTGAGTGTAGCAGAGCATTCTCCTCCTCACTCAGGGGAGGCACCAAGCAGGAATTCTGGTACTCACATAGCATCTTTTCCTCAAGGACTTTAGCATTTCCTGCAGGATGCTGAGGGTCTCAGACCTTGGATGTGGGGTTCCCCGCTCTGATTTTGCAAAGAGCAAGTTGGGGAAAAGGAGTTTCTGATGCCATCTAATAAGGCCATCAGCTGGCATCCACTCGTTGACATCAGATCACATTTCCAAGTGAAAGGGTTTTGTTGATCTCTTCTCCCCACCCTGCTAAAGCCAGCGTATCCCAAAGGCCAGCCTGCCCTTCCCACACCAGTGCAGCCCTTGTGCTTCTTAGCTGGGGATATTCTGCAGAGTGCTTGCTCTCAGTTCATTACTGGATTTTGGTTTTCACCTCTAGGTTATGCTGCTACTGACATGCCTGTGAAAGCAAAACGCAGCACGTACAACTACAGCCTGCCCATCACCGTCAAGAAACAAGGTATGCTGGGCCAGAAAGGCTGCCTGGCTCTTCTGCTTCTCTGCTTGCCCCATCCTAGTCACAGGAGGTGAAGGGGCTTCCTGTGTTCTAGCTGAGCCAAAACTGGAGCTTGTTTTCTGGTTATGATATTGCTGCTGTTAAGCCAGAGAAAGATCTCCTGCTGGGAAGTGTTGTGGGAGTCTGGCTGAGCCACAATATCTGTTAGCAGGCAGGAGGGAGTTCTGCAAGCCACACTGGGAATTCAGAATTCACTGAGGTGCAGAGAAGGGGGGAGTTCTCTTTTCTATGTCAAAAGAGAGTAGAAAATGTTAAAATTATGAACAAACAGACTCTGGAAAAAGCTGCCCAAGTCAGCACTTTTCTGGGACTGTCCAGTAACATCTCTGAAGAATGAACAAAGCACATGCTCTGTTGCTGGTTGGTCTGGTTTTGTTGAATCAACAGAGAGAAGTGACAATCCAATATGGAAGATGTCCCTAATTAGGATTCTTTGTTTTCCTTTCAGGGAGTCACACAGTCAGTGTCCACGACCTGAAACAGGGGCTGGGTTCAGCTGGAACATCTGGGGCAAAAAAGCCCCCCTCCAGCAGGTATAAGCTGAAGGTAAGCATGACTTTTTATACCAAAATCTTGAAATATCTCAATGAAATAGGGATATTTCCTGTTTTATCAGTCATCAAGGGATCAGCTGTGAGTGAGTTGATGTGCTCAGGTTTGCCTGGGAAGCTCCTACTTGGATATGGCACTATGGAGCATCACCTGAGTGTGTTTTGTTACATGCTGCAAGGTGGGATTGGTGCTTTCCACCCTAATCTTGTGGATGTGAGGAGCATTTTGCTTCAATTGAGAAAACTGCAATTTCCTAGGCAGCGAAGTGAAAAAAAAATCACCATGTCTTTATCAGGTCATGCTGCAAAATCCAACAGGGTGGAATAAATAAATGAGTCTTACTCTTCCTTTTTGGTAGAATGAAGCCCATGATGCACTGCTGGGCAGTGACAGGCTGCAGACAGAGCTGCAGGTTGGAGAGCTGAAGTGTGTTCTCTGCACAGCAGTGCTGGTGTGACTCTGGCTGCAGGGACATTTGGGGGCATTCCTCATGCAGCTTTATCTTCTGCCACGTACAGATCTATGCCTTAAAACTTGTTTCTCTTGGAAGTACCTTGTTCCTGAATCAGCCCATTGGAAGTACTTTCAGTTATGCCAGAGTTGTTGTGTTGCACTATAAAATGCACATGAATCCTTTCCTTCTTCCCTCCTCTTAGGAATCTGTCTACATTTTCCGAGAAGGAGCCTTACCCCCTTACCGACAGATGTTCTACCAGCTCTGTGACTTAAATGTGGAAAGGTACTGCACTCTGACAGCTGAGTCTTAGAGACAGATTTTTAAGCCTGTTGTTCATACCCTGTCCATTCACCCCTCTCTCCCTGAGCACGAACATCAGATGTGTTTAGTTGCTCAATAAAAACAGAACAGTCTTTTCACACATAAACTTCATTTCTTATCTGACAATTAATTACCTGGTTAACCAACTGTGCTATTCCAGCTCAGTGAAGTGGAAGTAAACCGATGTGTCTCGTTTGAAACTCACATCTGAGTGCAGAAGATGAACATTTCCTTCCCTTTTGCTGCTCCTTAGCCTGCAGAAGATCATCCATCGGAACGATGGCACGGAATCGGAATGCACAGAGCGGGATGGGTGGTGCCTTGCCAAGACAAGTGATGACCTGAGGGATAGCATGTCCCTGATGATAAAGCAGATCATCAGATCCACCAGACCTGGTAAGGATGCTTTGAACATGGGGATGTTGTAGCTGGCACTGAGGCAGAAGTGTTCCTGCATCCTCTGTGTGTTCTTTGGGATGTAGGTCATTCCAGTGTGGGAGCTGAGGCTGCTGGCCTGCAGTGGAAATGTGGGTTGGAAGTAGGGATGACTGGGAGTTAAGGTTTTCTATTTAATCTTCCCAGTGTCAGCCCTTCATCTTTTAAATGTCTTTTGCACAGTGATAATCAAGATCTTAATTCTGACTGATGTAGATGTTGGTGGCATTTTACTTTTTATTGATATTATTGATGGACCAAGAAGTGAGGAGATTATTTCTTCATGATGCTGGGCCAAAGCAATAACATCCCAGTGAGTTAGGTCAGAATGAGGCAGGAGAGGAGGCACAGCACTGCAGTTCTGCTGCTGTTCTACTCTCCTTCCTGGAGTGTGGAGACAGATTGCTCTGGGCTTGATCAGCTTCTATTAAGTATATTGCTGTGCCCCTGAGGCTGCTGCCTTCCTCTCACATGTTTTGTGAACTCAACTGCAAATGCCCCCAGGTTGCACTGAGAGAGACATCACAGTGTCTTTCCTTCTTCCCAATTTAAGCTCTTTTCTCAAATACAACAAGCAGTGAAGATGGCAAAGAGCAGCTGGCATACGAGTCTGGAGAGGAGGAGGATGATGAAGAGGAGGAGGAAGAAGACTTCAAGCCTTCTGATGGGAGTGAAAATGAAATGGAGACAGAAATTCTGGACTATGTGTGAACTCAGTGAGCAGTGTGGCTGCTGCAGACAGAACTGTCTCTGCTCTTGCTCCTTGAGAGCTGAGGGTTCACCAGGCTGGGAAAGCAGAGCTTGTACTAAGCTGGTGCTGTTCTCTTTGCACTGACTGCTGGTGGGCAGCATTCTGGATATTTTGGAGCCACTGCCTGCATTTTCAGAATTGCTGGCTGAGAAAGCCTCCAGCCAGCTCAACAAACTCCCAAGAGCGAGCCCAGAATCCAAACCAGCTGGTAACACACCAGAATATGGGAGAAGCTGCATTCTCAAATCTTGCCACGTGTGGGAGTGCACTCTCTCCAGGCTGGTGTCCATGTGGAGAACAGAAAAGGTGCCTGAGGAGATGCTGGGAGAAGAAGCAGTCCTGGAGTGCTCCTGGAGCCCCTAAGGCAGGTTCTGCCCTTCTGCTTGTCCAGAGGGAATGAAAATATTGTACCGTGCCTTCAGCACTGAGCCTCGCTGGTCATTTTAGAAATAAAGCCAGCAGGGAAAATACACTTTCTGTCAATGAATAATTCCCTTCCTGGGAAGTGTAGTGTGTGTTGTCCTCATTACCTGATGCACTTCTCAGATCTGTTTTGACTTGCCCAGCTAGCAGTTAACAAGGACTGAAGGCAGCTGGCAGAGTGGCAGAGCTTCAAGCGCACAGAAGTTGGCCTCTGCCAGCTGCATTGTTCCCACCAAAAGAAAGTCCCAAAAATTAAAGAGCTACTGGTGTTTTCTGGATCTTGTGCATTCCCCAGTGTGTTCTGAGCACACCTGAAAGCCAAGCTTTTTTTAAAAGGGGTAAGACCTCCTCTTCTCCACTGCAGAGGCCCTACAGGCTGTTACAGTTGCTTTTAAAGCTGTTACTTGTAACAAAAGTAGTAAACCCAACAAATTATAAGTGGACATGCAACAGTTTCAGTTCACAGGTTCAACTGAATGAAGTTAATTTCAAAATTGAGCCCTGGCCTCTCAGCCAAAAAGCCTATTTTTCTAAACAAAATTCAACCCACTAGAGTGAACATGAAGTATGCACTCCCTCATAGTCAGGTCCACCCCTTTCTCCAGGAAGGCTGCTGGCATTTTGAGGAAGCAGGACAGGACAAGCCCTGCCTTGGGGCAGAGACGTTTGAGCATCAGTATTTTATTGCAAAGACTAATTACATTGCTGTGTACAAGTCACACCGGGCAGTGTGCTCCTTCATTGAAGTGGTACAAAATACATACGGTACAGCCAGTCCCCCCGGTGGCACCGGCGGGAGGGGAGGGGACAGTCCCAGGGTGGGCAGGCACGGAGCAGAGGGAACACCCTCCCAGAGGTGCTGGTGCCCAGGGGAAGGGGCTTTGGGCAGGGGGAGAGGCAGGAGGCTGCCCCTGCGTCAGGGAGCCAGGAGCTCCCATCATGTGCATCGTGGGCAGTGCCACCCGAGGGGCCACGGGGCTGGAGGAGCTCCATACCAGCCACGCTCACACCCAAGCAGCCTCCTCCCCACCAAGCCCAAACCCTGCCACCAGCCCCAGCCCCTGGAGCGTGGTCCCTGTCCTGGAGCTGGGGAAGGCACCACAACCACCTGGGAATTCGGATAGGAAACAGAAAAGGTCTGCTGGAATGAAGCGCTTAAAAAACAGAGATGGAGCCAGGAGCAACAAAAGGTCCCCCTTTGGTTAGTGTTTCCTACAACGATTAAAACAAGCATCTCTGCCCCTGCTGGAGCAATTAGTGGTACAGAATTTGGGAGGGGGTGCTGGCACTGCTGCTGCCAGCATCCCTCCCAGCAGCCTTAAATACCAGGGGGGCACAGGACAGGGACTGGGCTGCAGGGCAGGGGAAGGTTGGATTAGTAAAATGTACAAGTTTGCCTCTTCTATTTACAACCAATAAATACTGAAAAAAAAAAAAATCAGTAAACTTTTGTTTTATACAAAAAAAAGTCTCATTGCTGCTTCTCCCATGGTCAGTGTTTGAAAAAGTCCGGTTAAAGCCCAAGGTGAGTGGCACTTTCTGTGGGTCAGGCAGTGGCAGCTGGGGCACCTGGAGCATCCTGAGCTCTCTGGCCCCTCGCGTGCCCACGCAGACCAGAAGTCTCTATTTACACAGTTTCAGACAGAACTTCGCTCTCCTCTTCCTCCTCCTCAGGCTGGCAGCGCTGGGGGCACAGCCCAAAGCTCCCCCTCGGCAGAAGAGACACTGGCATTTGATCTTTGGTGCAAGTTTGAACGTGGGCCGGCCCAATCCAGCTGGAGGATGTGCTGGATCGGGAGAGGAGCGAGACCACGCGGGCTTCCAGCTGGGGAGGCACCCACTCCATCATGGCATGGCCACAGCCTCCTCCATAGGGCTCAGCACTGCTGCAGGGCTGCATCCTTCCAGCTCACCCCCCAGCCCAGGGCATCCGTGGCTTCTCCCAAGGGAAGGACAGGCAGAGCTGTGCGGTGGTGGCAACACCAGTGATCCCAGGGAGGACAGACGTGGAGGTAACACCGGGAAAGCTGGGAAGGAGGCTTGGCAGCCCCGTCCAGAGTGGTGGAGGCTCCTGCTCTGCTCTGTCACACGGCCCCTCTGCGAGTCACCGCTCCCCGGCTCGCTCAGACACAAGGCACCTACGGCAGAGGCGGGCTCCAGCTCTGGGCTGGCCGGGCTGGATGAGTGTCGCACCGTGGAAGGTTAAAAAAAACAAAACAAAAACAAAAAACAGACAAATCCCCCCCCCACTGCTGCCTTCCTGTGTAGAAAAAAAGACCTGATTGGAACGGGGGCTTGTGCAGAGAGAGGCAGAGGCCCATAGCAGTTGCCCAACTCTCAGCTCTGGGTGCAGAAAGGGAGGTGCACGGCCAGCATTCGTGGGTGAGGGTCACTCCTCTGCCCTGCAGGGCGGCACAAGGACCGGCCACAGCCAAGCCTGGAGCAGCTGCCCCCAAGGCCCCGTCGGTGATGGGTGGCAGTGGGGCTGAGGCTAGAAGATGCCCTTGGCGATCTTCAGGCCTTTCTGCTTCATCCTGGGCAGGGTGGAGCTGGAGCCGTGCTTGATCTTCACCCCCTTGGAGAAGCCGCGCTTCTTGAGCACAAAGTCGTAGTTGGCGGCGGAGTTCATGGCGTAGAAGACATTGGCGTTGTCGGGGATCTTCAGCTCTGGAAGTGAACAATGATGAGGGTCAGTCATCTGAGGGTCCTTGAAAAAGGACCAGAGTGGAGCTGAGGTTTGTCCCCAGGTGCTGGGCCCCCTCTTACTGTCATCCAGCTCCAGCCCGGTGCTGCCCAGGCTGCACAGCCCCAGGAAAGCGCCCACGCCCCAGTACACACACACACACACCTCTCTCCTCCGAGATGATCTGGACAAGCTCGTAGTCTTCAGGCCGGTCCCCATCCAGGTTGTGTTTGGCCATGGCCTTGCGAATAACCACGGGGGTCTTGTCCTGGCTTGTCACCTATGAGCACAGAGCACTGTGAGCTCGCTGCTGAATCCTCCCACTTCTCCCAAAACATGCCATGCCCATATCCGAGCAGGACAAGCCACCCCTCCCTGGTGTTCCCCTGGGGGTGTTACTAACCAGGATGCTCTTGTACATGTTGCCGTTGTCCACAGCCAGGCTGACTCGGATGATGCAACAGTCGTCGACCTGCTGGTTGTAGAGGGGCAGCGAGAGTGAGGAGTAGCTGGAGATGCCAGAGACCGAGCGCTTGTGTGTGCGGGAGGCCGTCACCGGCGTGGAGGAGACAGAAGAGGAGGAGGCACTGCTGGAGCCTGAGCCGATGCCTGACGTGTCCAGGGAAGAGAGGGAGGTGGATTCCCAGAACTGGAGGGCAGGGAGGAGAGGGGATGCGGAGGACACAGTGGGTTTAGCTTCTCCATCGGCCACAGACGGGGCGTACCAGCGCTGGGGGAGGGAGGCCAGAGGGATCTCACTGACCTGTGACAACGGGGGACCGACACAACTACAGCCACTGGAGGCATAAGAGCCTTGCCGTGCTGCCGGAGCAGCCAAGGGCAGGGACCTCCCCAGCAGCCCCCGGGGTCCCGCCTGCTCCTCCCAGCCCCAGCGCCAGGGCAGAGGTGGGACAGTCCCCACACGATGGCCAAACCGGCCCTGGGACCCCTGTACCCTGCGAGCTGCCACGTACCTTCTTCTCCTGGCAGTCGGGAGACTCTGGGATGAAGCTGATGTTGATCTCCTCCACGTCGGAGCTGCTGGAGCCGGCAGAGGTGACACTCACGGAGTCGGTGGCATCCCCACTGCACAGGTACTGCCCACACTTGAGCTGGTCAAAGGATTTCGAGTGGGAGCTGCCGCTGGCACAGGGCTCTGTGCTCGGTGGCTGCCGGCTGCCAGGAAAGAGGTGGGACAGGTGAGGAGGGAGCAGGGTGAGGGTGCATTGGGCTGGCAGGACAGCGGGCATGCCAGCCTGGTGCCCTGCAGTGCCCAGCCAGAGGTGCCCCACTCTGGCCCACACCTCCCACCAGGGACTCACTCGCTCCATCTCTTGATGATGCCAGTGTTTTTCTTGGCTTTCAACGTGTTGCTGGCTGACTCTGACAGTGGCTCAATCTCACAGGACAGCCCATAGCTGGGAGGGGAGAGAGGAGGGTTTGAGCTTCCTGTGCTGCCACCAAGTGTAAGGGAGGCAGAGCAGAAAGGGGAGCATGGGACAGAGGAAATGAGTGGTGGCACCTCCTGAGGCACCAGCACAGCCCCAAAGCCCTCTCACTCACCTCTCAGCCTCGCTGAGCCGCTCCAGGCTGTGGAACCACTCCACAAACTGGTCCTCCTGTGTGAAGCTGTAGTTGTTGCAGGCTGACTGGAGCAGCTTGATCTGTGCGATGACTTCAAACTCCTGCAGCAAATGGAAGCCATGAGACCAGATCCCCCTCCCCCAAAACTGAAGAACACAAAGTAGAAAAAGGAGAAGGATCAAGCCCCAAAGTGACTGCCACAGGCCTGCAGCTGCCAGGGCAAAGCTCTCACCTTCCTTCTCTTCTCAAAGTTGATCAGCCCACTCTGGAAAAGAAAGAGATGAAGGTCAGTATGGAGCAGGCAGAAGAATATTGCTCCCACCCCTATCTCTTGTCTTCCTGCCCCTGCAGTGTGAGTAACCCTGCTGAGAAAAAGTATCCCATTTCCTTGGGACAGAGGTGGATGGGCAGTGTTGGATATGGGATGTGGTGTGGGATAGAGGATGTGCAGTGTGGGATAGAGGATGTGCAGTGTTAGATATGAGATGTGGTGTGGGATACAGGATGTGCAGTGTGGGATACAGGATGCAGTGTGGGATACAGGATGTGCAGTGTGGGACCAGCTTTCCTTTTATCAGCCCGGGCTCTGGGAGGAAGGGGAGGACAGGGAGGAGGTACATACATCCAGGAAATCCTTCATGGCCGTATCCAGCATCACCAGGTCCGTGAGGAAAGTGC
Source organism: Pycnonotus jocosus (assembly GCA_013400435.1). Classification (NCBI taxonomy): domain Eukaryota; kingdom Metazoa; phylum Chordata; class Aves; order Passeriformes; family Pycnonotidae; genus Pycnonotus; species Pycnonotus jocosus. Next base: position 213,957 of record VWYP01003854.1, on the reverse strand, counting down.
CAAGGTAGGGGATGGTGCCCTGCATCACGCCCTGTGGGGACAGGAGGGACAGTGGAGTCAGTAGAGCTGGGAGCAGCCCAGGCAGCTGCTGGGGATGGGGCACAGGCACAGCCCTGCCAGACTCACCATCTCTCGCTGCTGCTGCTGCCGCTTCTGAGCCCGCTTTGGGTTGATCTCCAAGGTGGCAAATTTGGATGTGCCCTCCTGGATGGTGGGGAAAGGTGGGATCAGCACAGTTAGGAAATGGCACTAATACCTATTAGTTAAAATCCACACCCATTTTCATTTACATTACTTTCATTGTAGGAAAGAGGAGGAAATCAAAGCTTTTTCATGAGAGCCATAGTGAATAGGAACTGCTGCTCTCATTTCTGTATAAATGCCTCCCCAATGGGGTGTTTTTTTCCCTTTTGCTTTTTGTTTCCTCTCAGTCCCTAAACCAGAGCTAGGCTGGGATCTGTGGAGAATCTCCACACAGAATAAAGACATTTTTGCTGCAGCCTTTCACCAACTCCACCACCCCACCTGGAACCAAGAGGACTTTGCACTGGACTGTTGACATGCAGCTGCCTCTGGGGAGAAGTTGTCACCTGGTGTTCTGGATCCCATCCCAGTGCTTATCTGTCCCCTGAGTTGTTTTGGTAATTCAGCTCCAGATAATAAGTTTTGGGTGGAGAAACAGAAATCTCCACCTTGGTCTGAAACTCCTGCCTGCACACCTTGCCTGCGACTCCAGCAGCTCCACCAGGGCTTTATCCCTGTGGCTGGAACACCATGGAAACCTGAGCTGCCTGCCAGGAACAGGGCAATGCAGGTGTCCTCCTTCCCCCTACCTTGATGAGCAGCTCTCGGCTCAGTGAGTGGTTGTTCTCATCAGAGAAGATCTCGGAGAGCTCGTGGAATGTGCGGAAGCTCTCCCTGCACAGGGGGAAATGAGGAGAAAAGTCAGCAGTGCTGCCATGATGGGGTTTCCTCCCTGGGCTCGCTTCTCCTCACCCAAATGACCCCAGTTATGCTCAGCTCCAGCCAGGCCTTGCTGTTTGGGAGCTATTCCAAGCTGTTTCACATGGAAGGCTGAGGTGATGACGCTTTTATTTCCTCACCCTCCTTTAGGCCCCCAACACCTTACATTGGTGCCTGGGCTTTGGGCACACTCCAGGAGGCAATGCTGGAGCTGAGGTGATCCCATTTGCACATTCTTCCCCTTGGAACCAGCCCTGCAGGAGCTCCTTACCTCAGGACCTCATCCCAGGTCTTCTTCAGGCGGTGCACGGCGTTGCACTGCAGGGCTGAGAGGATGGCTCGGAGGGAGGAGAAGTTCTTCAGGATGCGGCACTCCTGAGGGCAGACAAGGAGATAACAAGATTTGGGTCAAAAAAAGCTGGAGGATCTGCTGATATTCCATCCCTTGGGTGGAGGTGGGAGGTGAGCTGTCCTACCCGAGCCACTTCGATCCACCGCTCCACCACCTTGGCCCTCTGCTGTGGCTTCAGGGACCTGTCCCCAAGACAAGTGGCAATGACACAGTTGGCCACACTGTTGAACTGGGAGACCGTGGCACGGATGGTGGGAGCCAGGTGCTCTTTGCCCTTCTTGTCCCTCTGGGACCAGATGCAGCCCAGGCAGTGGTAAGGCACCACTTTCTTGAACAGCTCCTGGAAGATAAAGGGATGGAGAAGGGTTTCTTTGTGTTCCCTGGGGAGAGAATAGGCCAGGAGGGAAAAGGGATGGGAAGAGCCAGGCCTGTGCCCAGAGCACCACTGACTTAGCTGGTGGGTGACTACTCACAGCATCCATCAGTGTGAACTGTTCTGCCACCATCTCTGGGGAGAAGGAGAGGAAATCCGGCTTCCCATCCCCGACCCCGTTCTCCTCCACCAGCTGGAAGGTGCAGCTGCCGTGGTCCACAGCTGCAGGAGACAAGGGTGAGGCTGAGCACTGCAGTGCCCACAGCAGCCCCCTGCAGACACCCACACCCCATCTCCCAGGCTCCTCATCCCCATCTGGCTTTGCACCTTCAGCAACAAGGCTCAGATAAAAGGATAGCCATTTTAAACCTGGGTGCAAGTGTCTACAGAGGATTAAAGACAGATTAGCTAATCCACTTAGAAATCCCACTCCTGCTGCAGTTGGGTTGGCTTCCCAGTGTGCCTTTACACAAACGGAGTTCATGGGTGTTCAGCCACGTGGCTCAAGTTTTGGAGACCCTTGATGCCAGCCAGCAGCCCCAAATGACCCCTCTGAGCCCCAAATGACCCCTGTGAGCCAGGGGAGGACCCCACCTTCTGCCTCAGCCTCGCTCTGCTCTTGCTGCTGGAACTGGGCCAGCAGGATGCGGGCTCGGCGCTCCAGGTCGGAGCCAGGGATGTTGTGGCGCACGTAGGAGATGAGCTGCTTGAGGCAGGCAAAGTCGGGGGGCTTCCTGAAATCCTCTGAGTACTGGTCCAGCCAGGCCCCCAGGATGGAGGAGATGGTGCTGCAGGAAGGGGGAAAACACAGGCAAAGACAATCAGGTGCCAGGAGAAACCTTTGTGCACCCCCACAAACTCAGGAGCAGCACTGAGACAACAAATCCCTCCCTGTGAGCTGCCAGCAGAGCCACCACAGCACAGGTAGACTTACTTCTTCAGCTCCATCCTGTCATCCACAGTGTGCCTGGCGTGGTCCCCATTTGCCTGCACGTGGAGTTTGCCGTACCTGGTGGGGCAGAGGGGAGGCAGTGAGCACCCTGCACTCAGCTGCCTCTCAGAGCAGCCTCTTCTCCCTCCACATCACCCCCAGCTCTGCCCAGGGGTCAGGATGAACCTGCCACGCAGTGTCCTACTCCCTTCCCTCTGCCACAAGTTCCCTATTACAGGAAGAGGGAACCAGCCAGCACTGGCCACCTTAGTGGAAGAGCTCCAGCTTTCCAGCAAGTTGTGTCCTCCCTTCCCTGTCCCAAAACCTTCATGCTGATGGAACTGGGAGAAGCCACCAAACCTCCAAGGCATTGCAGCAGAAGATGGTGGGGCTTTCCTGGCCACCCCCAGCTGTGTTTTGGGGCTCAGGGCAGCCTCACCTGTTGAGCAGCAGGTCCAGCACTTGCTTGGTGGTGGCAAAGGCCCGGTAAGTGCACAGGAAGATAGTGACATAGGTAGAATCATTGCCCTTGAAGGCTGACACCAGGTACTCCACCAGCTTCTCCAAGGTCCCGGCTTTGATCGTCCGCACCTTACACGTCTCGTAGAGGTTTAAGGCTGACTCATTCTCAAACTGCCAGGACAGGAGCAGAGGTCAGTGGGACAGACACCATCGAGTGCAAAGTGCTCCCAGCAGCTTCACAAGTTCCAGTCTAGGCTGGGATCCCCACAGTGCCTGAGGCTCTCCTCAGGGAAAGGGAAAGCTGAATCTCCTCAGGCAGCAAACACCAGCAGCACAGCTGAGAAGACCCAAGCATTTGGGAAACCCCAGGAAAGGCCTCAGGGTTGCCAAAATCTAGATACAAACTGGAGTTGGCTTATTTTTCAAAGTGAGGCTGCAGATTGTTTCACCTGTGCCCCTTCCCATGCAGCAGAGGGCAACAGGTGCTCCCACTCCCTGCTCCCAAATAAATACAGGATTCCCATGACAGGAAAACCTCTGAATGCTCTCACTCCCTGCTCCCAAATAAATACAGGATTCCCATGGCAGGAAAAGCTCTGAATGCTCCAGGAGGAGCTCCCAGCTTACCCCCAGCCAGCGCTGCCCTTTGTTGGCCGTGTGATGGAGCTGCACTTTCCGGAGGGATATGCTGTAGATCACACCATCCTCCAGCTCTTCTCCAATCTCCTGTGTGGAGCTCTGCACGGAAAGACAAGATACACCATGAGATAAGGAGAGCAAAGTGTGGCAGAGACGCTTTTGTGGCTCCTATGAGGGATCCCAGCAAGCCAAAGGCAGCAGCTGGCTGGCAGGGAGTCTCCCTCACCTGCTCAGAAATGCAAACCAGGTGACACCAGAGTGTCTGGCCAGCTGAGCCTGCCCACAGTGGAGCCAGGACTTTGGGAAGCCGCTCTTGGTCTGTCCCACGTCCCCTGGATCCATGTCTCACCCCTTCAGCAAAGCCAGGCTGTGCCAGTGCAAGCTGGAACCCCTCAGAAGGCAGGGAAAGGGACAGTGACAGCACAGCCCCCTCCCCAATCCTGTGCCTTTCCTGTGAGGTGACACTGGCTCCTGGTCTGAGCAGAGTCTCAGTGATCTGTCCCTGCAGGAACCAAGCACCCCAGTGCACTTCCCTAAAAAATAATCACTGTCAAACCAAGCTGCCCACCCGCCCTGGCAGCATGAGGCAGAAATCCAAAGCTCAAAGCTGGGGGGCAATCCCAGAGATCTGCACCAGGGTGGGATCAGGCACAGCCAGGACTGGTCTGGGCACAAGGTTCAGGCACCTCTGGGTGACAGGCACCCAACTATGAGGCCCCCATTTCTGCTCTGCAGGATGGAGAGCACCAAAAATTTGGTGAGGAAAGGGGTGATGCTTCTCAAGGCAGGTCCCCAGGCACACACCTCCCCCAGCACCACATGCCAGCACGGGCTCAGCAGCAGCTCCAGCCCCACAAGGACAATTTGGTTCCCTCCTCCTCCTACTCCTCCTCCTCCCTAACCACGCTCTGCTGAGTCAGTGCCTCCCTTAAGAAGATTTATCCAGATCCTTTTAAACACTGCAGGGATCTCCCCCGCCCTCCATCCCCCTCACCAAATGGCAGGACATGGACGAACACACACCAAAACCCACAGCTCAGCAGATGGAGAAAATGCCCAAAAGCAGTGAGCTGGTTAGAGGGGGAGGTGACCATCACTGGGACACTGAGCTATGGGGACAAACCTCTCCTGCCAGAGCCAGCCCACAGCTTTCCCTGCAACTGCCCCTCAGAGAGCCCTGAGCATTGTCAATAACACAGAGCTGCCAGGAAATGACTTAGGATGGAGCCCCAGAAGTGCTGCTGCTCCCTGAAAAAAAAAAATCCTCCTTCAAACTGCCCCCTGTGAACATGGGGACAGCCACACCAAGGGCCCAGGCTCAGAGGAGGCTGCACACACCGGGAGGAAGGAGGAGAACATTACCACACCACCCCGATGCTGACGATCCAACATGCACCCAAACCCTCTTTAACCACCCTCCTTTATCAGCACCACCAGCAGTGGTCACTGCTCTGTTTTCACATCCTGCTCAAGGAATTTGTCCTTCCTCAATCACAAGGAACCGAGGCAGGGAAGCACAGCCAGCTCAAAGACTAAGGGGAAGCTTGAGAAAACCTCTCATTCATGGTTGTAATGAATGAGGGCAGAGAATCCCCCTGGGCAGGGTTACTGACTTTTTCACTTTCTGCTGAACCTGCTTTTCTCACTTCATGCCAGACTCTGGAGAGGTTCAGTTTGCTGAAGTTCAAGGAGCTGTGAGGCTCTGCTGTGAACATCAGGGGCCTTTCCCAGGCTTCACTGGCTTCCAGACCAACCCTGAGAGCACCCACATGAGGCTGCAGACACCAAACGTCCTTCCTGGCACCTGTCCCTCTCTTGTCCTGTGCTCTGGGATAAATTATGGCACAAATCTGTGTTCAAGTACACTGCCCTGGAGACTGGCACAACCTTGAGAGAGAGCTGCCAGCACTGCTAAAGCTTTGTGTCCATGATGGATCAACCTTGTGCACTGACAGCACCTAACCAAGTTGGCCAAGTTGCCTTTCTTCCACCTCTAGATGCTGTTTTCAACAACAAAAACAAAACAAAACAAGCCCAAAAAAAACCAACCAAAAAACCCACCCCAAAAAACCAACAACAAAAAGACACCCAAAAAACAACAAAAAACCAAAAGCCATGGAAATGCTTCCCAATTTGTCCTGGACTCTTTCCCAGCCTTCATCACCCAACCTGCACATCAGCCCTACCCCTGTGTACCTCCTGAGCCCTGTACAGTCTAACTCAGGAAAGAGATTTGGCTGGGCAGTTGTAAACCCCAGATGAAAATATATATAAAAAAAAAAATCAGATGCTTGCTGACATGCAATTAAATTCATAAATTAAATCATATGGGAGGAAAAAACCACCTCAGGATCAACCCATGAATCATTGGCAGCTGCTGTGCAACTACAGTGGAAAGTATTGCCACAACTGTGCAGGGTTTTCACTCTGCATTTCACGTCACGTGCAGGGCATACACCCCACTCTGATGTGCACAAAAGCAAATTTCATTTCCTTCCCATGTCCAAGGCTGTCAGATTCATTCACTTTTCGCCCTGCTGACTTGTGCGATATCCCCCAAAGTTCCCCCTTTGCAAACCACACACGAAGGCCGCGGCTTCCCAGCGGTCTGCAGGCTCCTGCCAAGAGCCAGGAGAGCTGCTACAACTGGGACATTCTAAAATTTGGCTATTTATATTCCGTGTGAGCTTCCTCTTTCCTCACGGCCGCTCCTCCGAGATGCTGATTGTGCATTCCGCGCGCGCTGCTCGAAAACCAACCAAGCAAAGAAAAAAAAAACCTGCAGCAGGATGGAGCCAGAGGAGGCTCATCCCAACACCTGCACCAAGCACACGGTTCTCCCCTTGCAGATGAGGAGATGAGGTGGCAGCAGGCCAGGGAGAGACTCAAAACCTTGACCTGTGGTTTATGTTTGTTACGGCCACCCAGAATCCTGCACTCACACCAGGATTTCCAGCAAGTCAACCAAAACTGAATGAATGCCTTCAAAATGGTCTCTTATGATCTCTAAAACACTCTAAAGATGAGTGCTGGTAAATACTGCAGCAGTCACTGCTCTGCCCTGCACATCTGCTGACATTTTCTGCCCCTCAGAAAAAGGGAACATGAGTCAGGCTCAGCCAGCACACAAACCTTCCCCCACCTCAGCCTGAGGGTGAGACACAGGTGAACATCCCCTTCTGTTGGCACAAGGGATGAATCCAACAGGCCCAGGCAGTGCTTTAAACATCTGCAACAAGATTTGGTGCTTATGGCATCTGCACCTTCCACCAAACTCACACAGGTGGGACCTGGCAGCCCAGAAGGTGAGATCCAACACATTTCAAGATGGGCGCCAAGAAAAGGGAAGACACAGAAAAATGAAGGTTTGGTTTGATTTCTCCAGCTCAGTGTGCAATCCTGGTCCTCTCCACACATCAGGAAAAGGGCCTCTGGCTGGAGAGGCACAAGGAAAAGCCACACGTTTAACTCTCCCCGGTTGTGCAGAGCAGACCCTTTTGCAGAAGCAGCAGTGAGTGAACTCTGCAGGAGTTCATCCCCTGAAATATGAAACGGGAGGTCTGCACCAGATGGCTGCCCTGGGCCTGGGGACTGCCTCTTCCAATTCCAGCCAGCCCTGGAGCTCCCACTGATGGTTCAAAGCTTTCGTGACTACACCAGGGAGGAATTCCTGCTCCGTGCAATAAACTCTTCTGCTCTCTGCTGAATGTTCTTGTACTCGGCGTGGTGTCAAACCCCACGTCTTCACACAGAGGATTAATAAGGAGCTCTAAGATGCAGCCAAGGTTTGTGAGCCTGGAGGAAGGGTGTGAGGGACCCTGAGAGCCAGGCAGAGAGCAACAGCAGCAGGGACTCTGCCTTTGGCTCTTCCCGACAGATGAAAGGAGGGGAAAATGCAAAAGCCAAACAGCAAAGCAAAACATTGGCTCGGGCTCTGCATTTTGAGCTCAGTCACAAAGGTGGTTTTAGTAAGACAGGAGCAAAGTGCAGGATTAAGTGTGAGCACGGCAGCATCCCCACACTTACACACAGACAATTACCCAACAATTACCAGGTCTTAAGAGCTCTGGTCCCACGTGCCCCGGGTTAGCACACTGGCCTCTAAAGGCACAAAAATAATGAACTGTTAGTGGAAAAAGGTATTAATTTCAGCACACGTGGAGGAGGCACAACTGCTTAAAGTGCTTTTGCTGGTGCTCTCTGGACCACAGCTGGTTTAACAATCAAGATATTCGTGTTACTCTGCTCCCTTTTCAGTCGAGTTACACAAAATGCCTGTTCTACAGACAGGTACAGAGCAGCACCAAGAGGATCTCTGCACCATGATTTCAAAGGGGCTGCTGCTACCAGCCACGAGAGAGGAGCCCATGGGAAGCCAGGAATGTGTGCCTGTTGGGAATTAACAGTCCCACTGGCTAACACAAGAAAAGGCAGAGCTGAGCCTCAGAGACGTCACCAGGGGTTTCCCATTGAAGCTCCGCGCTTGCACAAGCTCAAAAGAACTCGATGAAAGGTGGAAAAGCCAGAAACAGCAAGTGGGAGTTTGGTCTTTACAATCTCCAGCCCCTTCTCAGACTAATCCCTTCCCACTAGCAACGGGAAATGGGCCTTCCCAGAAATGAAAGAAACTGGCTCCAGCATGGCCGTGGCCGACACCAACCCCCAGTTAATGCTTTCATTTCACCCTCAGGAACAAACCCTGAACCCCTGGAAGGAACAGCAGCGACTTTGGGACCTCTTATGCAAACCCTAGCGTATGACATTATGTAAAAGGAAATAGGAAAAAAAAGTCACTACCCCCGGGTAGTGAAAGGAAAACAAGCTCAGTTCTGTGAAGCGAAGATAAAGACCGCAAAAGCAGAAGCACCCTCTGTCCTACACGGCCAAAATAAGCACACACAGCACAACACTCTTCCCCATGGGGGACTTCCAGGCAAAAAGCCCCAAGGCTCTGCCTCGAGGGATCATCCTCTCCTGGCACTCACAGCTTCCTTCCCCTGGCTGTGCTCAGGAAGGCTACAAGGACTACCCGAAGTGGCGAGGAAGCTGACAAACATCCCCTGCTTGAGGGGAAGGAAAGGTGCCCACGCTGGTGACTCACAGCATGGCCTTCGGAGCAGCAGCCCCACCGAGGGCAGGAGAACTTTTGCTCCAAAATATCACCCCAGCCATGGTGGCACTGGGGTGGTTCTGTCCAGCTGGGCAAGTTGATCTCCCATTGTGTCCTTTTCCTGAGTGCTCTTGTCACTGCTGGTGGAGCTCAGTCCCCTGCCACAGCTGGGCTGCACCCAGCCCCTGCTCCCCATGCAGAAAGACATGATCCTTTTGGGTTTTCAACACTCTCTGCCTTCCTGCTCCAAGCTGCCTCAAACCAGGACCTATTCCAAGAGCCCATTAAAACATGGCAATAGAAGGAGAAATAGGAAAAAAATAAACAGAAAAAGGGCCAGAAGCTAAACTTAAAGCCACCATGAAAAAGGGGTGGTTTTGCCAGGACACCAGGCCAGTGGCAACAGCTGAGGGCCTGTTCTCTCCCCATCAGTTGGGGCTGGGCTCCACAGCTCCACAGCTGGGTTTTCCTGACACTCTGCTCCAGGTGTGTTGGCATGGAAAGCTGTGCCCCAGGGTAACAGCCCTGCAGCCAGTGCATCATCCAGCACCACGATGGGGCAGAGAAAGAGGTCACATCACCCCATATCTGCCTCTTGTGGGGATCTTACACCTTCTCCCTCGGGCTCTGTGGGTCCTGAGAGCAGCTCTGATCCTGTGTCTGTGACCCAGAGGGGTTGCAGAGGGTACCCAAAGGCAGCCTTCTCCATCCTGGCAGCTCAGGGAGAAGGGAAGCTGGCAGATCGGTTACAGAGGCATCTTGTGACTCACACACAGTGAGTCAGTGGCTGGAGCAAGGATTAGGAGCTCAGTGCTCAGGTCCAGGAACGAGACAGAGCAGACATGCAGGATTCCTCCTCCATTTGCTCCTGGTTTGCTTTCACAGAAAACTAAGAGCCTTCCCACAGAGAAAGAGTTTTCTTTTTCACCCTTTTTGTGGTTTGGAAATCAAGGACTCTACATATCCATCCTCACCCTTCAAGGGGCAGGATCAGACCCCTGAGGTGGGGGGGTCAGCCTGACAGGAGAAAAGCAAACTCCAGCCACAACAGGGAGGACTGTGAACTACAAAACCTGTGTTTCCTACACCCAGGAGCAGAGATGACCACCAGCCATCGATGCCCCTCCCAGGGGACGTGCTGGGATGGGCTCCCCTCACAGGCTGTTCGAAGAAAACTGAGGGCAGCAGGTTTTGCTTCCTCTCTAAGTCGATGGAAAAAAAAAGATCCTGCCAACACAGCAGATCTGGCTCTTGCTCCACAGCCCTGAGCCCTGTGCTCGTGATGGCCCCAGCAGCATCCCTGCCCAGAGCCAACGCCTCCACAGAGGCAGGCTCAGAGCAGAGGAGCCCTCCCTCCCTCACTCACAGAGCAACTGCTGTGCCACCGACTCGCCCACACCCCTGGGGCATTACTGGAAGTGAAACCTGGCTGGTGAAAAACGGTGCATAAAAAAATTCATCTAGGTACTGCTCTGCGAGGTTAAATAAAGATCGAGCGTCTCATCCCAAGTCATTTCGGCTCAGAACAAAAGGGTTGCGTTTTACCGAGGCGGAACAGGAAAATCTGCAAAAAACACGCAACTGAAACAAGTTCAGAAATTGATTGATGTTTTTCTGGGTGTACGGTAGCACCTGGGAGTCACATGCAACATGACAGTTCCCCAGTGCCCTGTTCAAATGTGAATTAAAACATGAGGGGTGTCCTGGAGAGTTCCAGGCTGCCCAACCTAATGCTGCTCTATTGATCCCACCTCTGAAGCAGGGCCCTGGTGCATTAAATGTGTTATTTCTGCAGCAGCAAGGGCTGCCAGGCACATTGGGAAAGGGATGGAGATGAGGTTGGCACTCAGAGCTGATGTTCCTTGAAACTGATTGGAATGGTCACACCTAAAATGTCAATTCTGACTTCACACACGTTCACCAGGACACACAGACTTGTTCCTTGTGGCAGCTCCAGGGCAATGCTTGTTCTTTGCATGGATCAGCACCTGCAAGTGGCTTCATCTGCACAAAAGTCTTTACATTCCCAGATATGCAAAACCTTGAATATTCTCCAGCTCTCAGCCCATGTGCCAGCCCAGACAGCCAAAAAATTTGTCTTAAGAAGTATCTGCTGCAATAAAATCAGCTTTTGTCAAACCTGCCCCTTGCCCTGGCACATCCATGTCCTGCATGAATGAAGTGCTCACCTGGGCAAAGCAAAGGTCACAACTGCCAGGTGTAAAACACCAGCCCAGCCCCAGGAGGAGTCTTTCAGCCCCCCACACCATGCTGAACCATCCCACACTGACATTCCCAGAGAGTTTCACCACACAGTATTCCCAAGCAGCCTGGTTAAGCCATAAATGTGCAGTAACTCTCCTGCTGCAGCTTGCAGAGGGGAAAAGACAGCAAAGTCACATCTCCTTGGAATGCTGAAGGTGCTCATATTGGGCTGGCCAGGCTGGGGGTTGTCCAAAAGCCACAGCCTTGCCTGGCCACACTCTGGCTGACAGAAAATGCACCTTTCCCTTCCATTTCCATTCGAGCAAGGTTAACCTCAGTTTAGCTGAGACACATCCTTAGCTTAGATAAGCCAAACCAAAATAAGCCCTGGTGAAATAAATGTGTCCATCCATGTGTTTACTCTGCCTTGGGTCAGCTGCCATTCCCTCCACCAAACCTGGTGTGACCGAACAGGGGCAAAAAGCTGCCAAACCCAAACCTTTTGGGGCCCCCTCCTTACAATCCCACGGCCACAGCCTGTGCAGAAGAGGATGCCCGGGGTGGGTCTGCATTCCCCCAGCCCAGCCTGGCCCCGGGCACGCTCTGCCAGCCGGATCAATGGCCCCACTGTGCTCCCGGGGCCGCAGAGGGACTCTCAGTGCCGGTGGCACAGGGACAGCCTCGCCCGTGGCTCGCTCTTTGTGTGCGTGTCTGCACCAGGGTGACCCAGTAAACAGCTGAAGCAGAGAAAATGCGGGAACAATCCAGCGCAGGGAGGCAGAGAGGGGCTGACGGTGAAAGGACGGCAGGGAATAAATGCGAGGCTTTGTTCTCCGGTCGTGCCCTCCTCGCCCAGCTCCCAGCCCGGCCGGGGATGACGCTCGGCTCCTCCATTTGCTGCTGGCATGTGCTTCCCGGGACCAGCCGGGCTCGTTCCAGCCTCCTCCTGACACCCGCAGCCCCAGCGTGTCCCAGCACAGCCCAGCTGCGGGTTTCGGGCCGTCCCCTTCGCTCCGCTGAGATTCTCCCCTTGCAGGGCATCCCGCTACTTGTTCCCCTCCCCGCGGCGCCCGTGGGAAGGTGGAAGAGGCAAGAGCGAGCACTCCTGCTCTGTAATCAACAAAATCTCACCTTGGGAGTGATACTTAAATAGGTGTCAACGAGGCAGGAGGTGCTACGCGAGCAGGTGTCAACAAGCCGACACCTGGGGGGTGCAATCGGGATGCTCTGCCAGCTCCGGGTGATTTCCACAGCTGAGGCAAATGAGATTTTACGATTAACCGGCACCTCTGGGGAGAAAACAACTAGAAAAGGATAAAAATCCCGCTGTTGTGCCTGAACACAGGCACAGGCAGGCTCAGCAGTGAGGTTTGACCCTGAGTACCGAGTGTGCCAGATCTGCGGCACAAGGAAGGCGGGTGCAGGCAGGGAGGAGGAATTCCCTCCCCAGACCCTCAGCCCTGCACTGGAGGTGCGGGTTTGGCTTTGGAGCACGTCGGAGCAGCTCAAACACCACACAGGTGCCTGCTCCTCCTGGCCACGGCACCTTGGAGAGGCGGTACAGGCTCGGTCCCACCCCGACTCATCTGATCCTGCCACCCTGCCCCGTTCATGCCCTGGGATTACCAGCCACAGGTGAGCACTCCTGCAGCTCGCCTTCTCGTTTAATTAAGTTATTCTGGGGGAGGACACACCCTGGGATACCCAAAAAGCTGAAGTGCACAAGGACCGTGGGGCAGCATCAAAGTGAAGAGGGCAGAGATGCCCACCTTCCTTCCCTGACTCCTTTCCTTTGATGTTCCTGGGATTAAGACAGATCAAACCTCAAACAACCTCATCCTCCCAGAGCTGACTCTTGCTGAGGAACACACCAAAATCCATGGGAATGAGGACTAGGAGAGATGGAGTTTGTGGAATAACCCCCCAAGAAGCACCTCGGGGAATGAGTGTTTGTTGTGACACTGGTGTGATCCATAGCTACGCTCTGAGTCACCCCAGCACTGCCAGGGAAGAACCAGCCAGGCCTGTCCCGTCTTTGTGCCAGTTCTCAGTGTTGCAACCGGGACTGAATCGAGTAAACCACATTGTCTAGAGATCCAGTAATGCCAGTGGCTGTCACCAGTGACTGTCACCAGTGGCTGTCACCAGCGACGGGCACCGCCAACGCACGGCTCAGCACAGGGCTCCTCACCAGCAGAACCGCAGCTGGGACCTGATAGCCATTGAAAACATAACCAAAAGCAAACAGATAGCAGCATTTGGAGGAAAGCTGAGCTGCTTTAAGGTGATAAACCAGCCTGAGCTGTCCTTGCCCTGCACAGTCTGCAGTGATTGTTGGGGTCACAGCACGGGAGGGTTGGGGCTGACACCATCAGCCCAAGCTCACATCCCCCAGCTCCCAGGCTCTGCTGCTGCTCCAATGCACACAGCCAGACCTTGCCAGCAGCAGATCACCAACTGAGCCTTTTAGACAGATGTCTGACCAAAATCCTTGGAGGTTTAGCCTAACTGGAAGGTGAGGTCCTGAACCCCCCGAGCACACGAAGGTGGTGCTTCAGCATCCTTACTGACTTCCCATAGCTGAGCTTTGCCCCTGCCAGTCCCAGGCAAGGCCTTTTGCTTTGCCCAGCTTGGCTAAACCCTGGTTTCCTGAAGTCAGCTCCAACTCCTGGAGGTGAACCCAAAGCAAACACATAATTTCACAAACACACACTGGCTGGAGCAGGAGCCTGGGGCAGCTTTGGGAGTCTCCATGGAGACCCAACCGCTGCAAAGAGCAGGGAAAGGCTGCGTGGTTTTGCTCCATCACATGAAAAGAAGTTCTGGTAAGACGGGTAGCAAAGCCCTCTGCAAAGCAGGTTTCCACACAAGCCCTCAGTTCAGCTGCTGGAGTGTGGTTAGCAGAAAGCAAAGCCGCTCTAAAAACAATGCCTCAGCATTCCAGATGAAGTTGCCTCCGATGAGTTTCCTCTCCAATCTGCTCTGTTTGCAAGTTAGACCGACCTCTTTTCCCTCTCATGGGCTCTGAGGACTCGGCTGGTGCCTGGCAGCTGGAGCCATCCCCATCCTGCCCGAGCTGAGCCCGGGGCTCCCCAGGCAGCTGCTCCCACCGGCCCCACGTGTGGAGGGAAGACGCCCTGTCCCGTCCCAGCATGTTCCTGACAGCAGAGCTCATCCAAATACCAACGGTGTAATGAAAACAAACTGCCGTGGAGCCAGCCCAGGCAAACGGGCCACGCCAGGAGCTTCTGCCTGTGCTTAATCTCCCCTGACACTCAGCTGTCACATAACTCCTGACCCTCAGGTAGAGGGAACTCGGCGTTATCGAATGTGAAAGTGCTGCCCTGCAAGAACCCGCGCCAACACAGCCCCGGGAGGGTAACCGAAAACCGGAGAGGCGATTTGCATAACATCACAAAAACAAACCAAAAGCAGGCGAGAGGGACGCAGGTTTGAGGAGAGCAGCGTTTGCTCAGCACAGCTCTCGCCGCTGAGAATTGGGAAAGGACTTTCCTGGCGCCTCTGGCAGAGCTGTTCGCAGGGGTTAAGGGAACAGAAGGGCCATCCACCACCCCCCTGTGCTAACCCGAGTGCCCAGAGCAGCCCTGCCCCTGCTCCAAAACCCTCCCCGTGACTCCCTTCAGGCGGCCAACCTGCCAGCCCGAGGAGGGGCTGGGGTTACTGGGATTACTGGGATTAGTGCTCCGTGCCCGAGCTCAGCGCTCCCTTCCTTTCCCTAATGACTCAGGAGCAAAGTCCAAACGCATCCTTATTGAGGCTGCTGTGACACGCAGGTGAGTCCCCACCTGGGCAATGAGACAACTGATAACTGGAATATCCAAACGTGTCCTTCCCCTGCTGCCGGTGTTCCCAGGAATGCTCCAGTCACAGGCTGCCACACGGGTTCAGCGTGGCACCGAACCCCACTGCCAGCATCACCTTTCAGCCCACAGATGCTTCTCTCTGCACAACTAAAGGTCCCACAGACCCCTGGAACACCAGGCACACATTTGGGACCAGCCACGGGTGCTGCTGTGGGATCTAACCCACACAAACAGCACAAGATGAACACATTAACCTGTAAAAGGAGTCCCACAACTCAACTCTTTCTCCCCAAGGCCAAAGGAATGCTTCAAACCCCAATCCTCCTCACCCAGACTCCACAGGTGCCATCCCACCAAAGCAATGCACAAACCCTGACTCAAACCATGAGCTGTGCTGGAGCCCCCCGGGGCCCCCCGCCAGCGGCTCAGCCAGCTTTGTATCCAAATCCTGCTCCTTAGCAACCACATTTTTTTCCCCCCTCTTGCTGAGTCCGTGGGAGATGAAGAAATATTTGAGAACTGAGACAGCCCCGCTGCAAGGATATATTTAAATAAAAGGAGCATGTCCGTTTGAAAGGCACTCATTAGGCAGCTCTGGAGTTAGAGAAAGTGTGAGCAGGGCATACCCAGCCTCTAAATGTGGTCTGGAGTGACCTAAATAAGCTCTTTCCTCCTTCCATTACACTCCCCTCGGGGGACACAGTGGCTGGTTAGAGAGCTGGGAAGGGAGATGGGGGAGCTGCTGGTGGTCAAGCCTTTCCTATGGCCAGACCAACTCAGGGGGCCCTAAAATCAGTTCATGCTTTGGCCCTAAGCATGGGGTGGTCACAGCTGGGCCCCCAAATCCCAAACAGTGGTGGGTGCCAGCTAAATGAGACCCATCCCAGCAGGCCTGATGATCCTTTTGCTCAACAGGCACAGGAAAATACTCCAAGTCTGCATTTCCTTGCCCCTGCCTGGTGATACCACCCTGAGAGCCACAAAAAAAGTGAGGCTGCAGTGGAGCAATCGTGTGATCTGGGACAGGGGGCTGAAGCACAGGGGTGGCCTGGGGGGTGGTTTGCCTGTTCAGCCCGTGAACAAACACAGATTTCAGCTTCCAGGGCTGCCAGTCTGATACTAAATCCACTAAAACCTCAGTGAGACCCCAGCATGGGGATCCCCACCCTTATGGAAACATGGCACAGCAGCCTCTGAGTGAAACAATTATTACACAAACACATTTGGAAGCTTCTCTCCAACTTCTCTCTAACCATATCAAATAATAATAATAAAAAATCCCTCCCACCTCTGTTATTCCCACCCTGCATCAGCCACCAACAATCAGCATCCCAGCCTGCTCCAGGCCTCGCCACCGGCTCCAAACCTCCCTGGAAGGGAGCCAGAAGGTTTTCCCCATCCAAGAAATACCAACAGATGATGTTCATCTGGCAAATTGCAAGGGACATATCAGGTTGTGCCTGGGGGAGGAGAACAGGCTGGGAGAAAAGCATCCTATTCCAAAGGCACCACAGGAAGTGAAAAGAAAATGGCTTTTGAGAGATATCTTTTAAGAGAGCCTCTCCCTCTCAGCTGTAAAGAACAAGCACTGACCTACAAGGCATCTGGGCTGAGCAATTCAAGTTTTCAAGGATTCATTTAGCAACTGAAAATCTCCTAATTGTTCACAAAACAAACACAGCCAGAATTGCAAGGACGTGGGGTTTTTTTTAATAGAGTCAGCCCAGCCTCGTCAGAGGTTCAGCAACTTCAGCTTCATGGAAGTTTCAGTCTGTGTCATCTGCAGTGATGTTTTAGGCTATTCCTGGCCAGCAGGATCAGGAGGGCCACGAAATTCACTCTGTGGCTCCTGCTGGACTGGAAGGATTGACACTCACTGCTGAATATGGAACGGATTGGAACTGAAAAGGTCAAAGCAAAAGGTCTGCAAGGCTGCTCTGTCAATCCCCCACTCAGTTCAAACCTTCCATCCATGGCCTGTGGTTAAAATCACGGTGAGAACATTTGGCTCACACGGCCAGGAGGGCTCAGAGTAATCGATGCTGTTGCTGTGGGATACAGGCAAAATCTTCCCTGCTGCCATCCCCGGGGGCTCAGGCAGGACCAGAGAGTGAGCCACATTCCCTGCAGCTTTCCAGGGATCCTCTATTCCCTGTGGGAGCAGACTATCCACCCACGAGCTGCCACAGCTCTGCCAAAACCCAGCACAGCTCTCTTTGGCAGAGGTGACAAATGTCCCACCATGTCACCAGGGCTCAGCAAAACACTGATGGTCCCTGGGGGTTCTTATTCAAATAATCTGCCTTTTCCTCTCAGTGTGCATCGACAACTCTGCCTGAGGACTGCAACCCCGCCAGGCCACCACAGTTGTCACAACAGTGACACATTTTTTCCTTTCCCCAGCCATGCAGTGAGCACCCTGTGCATCCCAAAGCTGCTCAGGGGGCCACGGGTCACCGTGCACCCCTCTGGGATGACCTTTTTCTCACCATCATTTGTAAATAGGAAAAAAAGAGAAGGAATTTCTGTGCTCTGGGACAAAGAGGACTGGGAGGGAGAGAAGCTCAAGCTCCAGGACTGGGAAGGAAGCTCGAGTGAGCGGATGCTGGGGCTGTGCTCTGACCATTCCCCAGCACAAACCCACGTCCAGCCCAGGGCAGAAATGTGGACAAAGGCAGCTCGGGAGGAGGTCTGGCTGGCAGCTGTGCCCTGCTCGGGTGAGCAGGGCTTTGCTCAGTGCCAGTGGGAGCCATGCAAAGCCTCCCTCAGCCCCGTCACTTTTCCCTCACAGCCCGAGATGCTCCAAAGCCTCTCCTGAACTCCAGATCCTCCACATGGTGCCAGGCAGGCTCTGCCTTGGGATGAGAGGAGCAGCACGCTGCATCAGCCCCTTTTTTCCCTCTTTTCCTCCCCCTGCTCTCGCTCTCCCTGCCAAAAGCGCGGCCCCCGAGCCTCCCGGAGCGCCGCGGGCCGGCGGGGCTGGACTTCCTGCCAGGCATAACACGAACCAGATGATGAGCTCCAAACCATGTCAGAACGCCCACCCCCAGGAGAGCCCAGCAGGGAGGGGAGAGGGGGGGAAAACAAGCTGGATGGAGCTTCCATGAACTCTCTGCAGCGCTGATGAGCCGCTGCCACCAGGCCAGAGGTGAAGCGGAACAGCCGGAGCCTGAGCTCATCCCTTCCTGGCCGTGGCTGAGCAGGAGTTTCCATCGCAGGTTTGTGGGGTTGTTTGGCACTGGGGGAAGCAGCCCTTGCCCTCCCCGAAAGGCTGGCTGCCCTCAGCGGATATCTGCACGGCAACCAAAGAGGCTTTAGTGGTGATTCTCCTCCCTCCGCCGCCCCCATTCCAGCGGGAAGCATCCAGAGCAGCACATCTGCAGCTGGCTCCAAATCCCAGCAAAGCCAGGCTTGCTGACCCTCGCTCGGATTAACCCGTGCGCCGCCAGGGCTGCGGGTTCTGAACAGCAGAACCTTCCTCCCGCTGAGCCTCTCCCGACGCACCGTTCGCTCCCCATCAGCGGCACTCCCAGCACACCCATGACGAGCATCCATTACCAAGATAAAAGGCCCAGCTCTGACTCAGATTATTTCGGGTGCCTCCACATGCAACTGCCATCAACAAAGCGCTCGGGCCTCGCTGGGACCGGCCTGGCTTTGAAGCACCCGAGGTCGAAGCCAAACAAGCACAAATATTCTCGCATCCTCCAGGAAAGTCCTCCCAATGCCCGTAACCTTCCCAGAGGACACTTTTGTGGTTTGGACAAGCCTGAAGCCTTTACAAGGAGCTCAGATCTGAGCAAACTCCTGCCTCCCACAGCCCAAGTCTCAAAAAAACCCCATTAAAAACCCGAAGTTTTAACAATCTGCCCCTTTTCCTGGGTGCCCGGAGGGAGAGCATCTGGTTTCTCCCTGCCAGTCCCCAGGGGCACAGGGACTCACAGCAAAAAAAGCCAAGCAGAGGCACCCATTTATTCAATAAAATAAAACACCTAAAGTACCCAAAGGGGCCTACAAAAAGGCTGGAGAGACTTTTGCAAGGGCATGGAGCGATAGGACAAGGGGAAACGGCTTTAAACTGAAAGAGGGTAGATTTAGATTAGATATCAGGAAGAAATCCTCCCCTGTGAGGGTGGGGACGCACCGGCACAGATTGCCCAGAGAAGCTGTGGCTGCCCCATCCCTGGAAGCGTTCCAAGCCAGGCTGGACGGTGCTTGGAGCAACCCGGGATAGTGGAAGGCGTCCCTGCCCATGCCAGGGGGTGGGGAAAGATAATTTTCACTGTCCCTTCCAACCCAAACCACTCGGCGATTCTCTGTAACAGAATTCTCGCAAACACTCCGTGGGTGCCCACAAACTCCGGGCCAGCACTACCCACGCTGCCAGCGAGGCGGAGCCCCCCAAAACCGCGCTCAGCGCCCCCAAACCCCGCATGCCCCGCACTCACCTCCAGCGGCGGCAGGTCGGGGTCGAGCTGCGTGAAGCTGTGCAGCACCACGGGGCTGCTCTCGCCGGCCACCTCCAGCCTGACACCGCCCCAGAGGCTCCTGGCCCGCCGGCAGCCCTCGAACATCCTCTCGGGGCCGGCGGGGACATGGTGCGGAGGGGCCCGGCGGCGGCTCACCATCGGCGGGGCTGCCGCATCCCCGGCCCCGCAACCCACCGCCGGCCCCGCCAGCCCCCCCGGCTGCCCGGGGAGCCGCAGCGGGGACGTGGGGGCGATGCTCGGGGGGACAGCGGTGAGGAGAGGAGCGGGGCAGGCGCCGGGAGCCCGCAGCCGCCCCCGCGCCCCGAGAG
>VWYP01003854.1:161201-194138 GCA_013400435.1 Pycnonotus jocosus | reverse complement strand
GGGGAAGGGGGCACGGCAGGCGTGAAAAGCCCCGAGGCCACAAAAAGGGGCGGAGGGCAGGAGGAGGATGCTCGGGGGGCTGAGGGATGGGTGGGGAGGGCAAGGCGGGGGTGGCCGGAGCCTCAGCTGGGCGGGGGAAACACCGGGGTGTTACCGCTGATGGGAGGGAGCAAAGTCACACAGGTGACAACAGCTTCGGGAGAGGATCTTTGTGTCACCAGGTGTTGGCGGAGCACCCGGGCTTCACACACCGCTACCCAAAGAAAAAAGTGCTAATTGCGACCGCGTGAGGATCATCAGCGCGTGTTTTCGTGCCAGCATTATCTCAGCCCGTGAGCTCAGCCCCCACCAGCAGCGCTCAGGGCACAGCCCAGCCCCTCGCTGGCCACAGCTGGGTTTTATGGCCTGACACGGTCACAGCCCCGCGGGGACAGCAGGCAGTGTCCCCTGCCAGATGAGGTGATGTGACCCACGGTGAGTCAGTGCCAGCCCCTCCATGCACAGGCAAAGGCTGGGTTAGGGACCAGGGCACCTGCTCTGGGCCCAGCAGGGACTCTGGAAAAGCAAAACGAGCCTGGGGGGCAGCGGGGCTGCAGATCCCACTTTAGAGAACCCCCGCGACATCATTCTGTTTTCAGAGGTGGAGAGAAACGGGCAGATGATGTTTGTCATTCATCAGCCCCCTGCTCTGAGCACAGCGTGCTCCAGCCCTCCCCTGCTCTTCCCCTTCCCTTCCTCACACACTGCTGAGAAACTGCATCACAGGGTCCAGGCTGCTGCTGACACCACCAAAACCTGGACTTTCATGCCTCAGCTCCCTCTGCAGCTGAAATAACATCGGCCTCCCAGGGCCTTCCAGCCCTGCAGCTTTATTTCCAGCGAGGACATGGAGCCAAGGCTCACACATCCAGCTCTGCCCGGGGCACCGGCAGCTCCTGCCCGGGCAGGAAGGGATTAACAGAGCTGCCAGGCCGTGATAGCCTTCAAACTGGAAAGCTTACCAGGCAAAAGGATGAGCCAGGACAACGTGGGCTATTGTCCTGCTTTATCTGCAGCCAAAGAGGTCAAAGGGGACTTCCTGGACACCCTGGGAAAGGAGACTCAGCCCAGCAGCAGGGCCTTGCACTGCCCGTGGCAGCCCCACATCTCTGGGGGCAATAGGCATTTTGAGCCTGCCCAGGCACAGAGATCCAGCCCTGATCCCTGCCTGGGTGACCCTGCAGTGCCAGGTGGGTCACTGGAGCTCTCTCCCTCACAGGAGGATGTGATGCTGCTCCTGCAGAGGTGTCCCCAGCCCCGCTGACACGTCATGCAGGAACCACGTGGCACTGCAAGCTGTGCTGTGAAACCCAGTGCTGTGCATTGCTTTGCTCAGAACACACTAAAATCAGAGGCAGGGACCTGCTTTCCAGCAGAAATCAGTGTTGCCTCTCCGGGCTGTGAAATATTTGGGAGGGAGACTCTGCTTTGCTTCATGTTTGAGTCTTAGGGCAGAGTAATCACAGCCCACCCCTGGAATGGCTTGGCACCGCCCAAATGCACACAACAAACAACAGCACCACTCATTTTCAGCTGGCAAAGCCCTCCCAGAGCCTCCAGCTCCGTCTGACCTCTGCAGAAAGATGCAGCTCTGTTTGATGGGCAATTTTCACCGGCCCTCGGTTGACCACTAAAGATGGTTTCAGGGGAAAAACACTTCTGATAATGGATAATAAATAATATAAGGCAGGAAGGCAACTGCAGGGGTTTAAAAATAGCCAGCCAGTTTCCTTTCTCCCCTCTTGGGAACCTTCTGGGCCTGAAAAGCAAAACACTCCAAGCGGGGTCAGGAGCCCAAGTTCAGGATGTTTGCTCTGTGCAGCTAACCCCAAGCACTCAGCCGTCAGGGGCAAGGCTCTCGAAAATCATGAGATTCAAAACAAATAACTTTTCAGGGCTTCTTATCTGCCTCTAAGCACCCAGCTGAAAGGGAACAGGCCCTCAGGTTTCCCCCTGGCACCCTTGAAGGTCTAGAGATTGTTGCAAAATGTGATTAATTGACACGCACGTGACTTCGGGGATTTAAGAGAACGATCAATGCTTGAGTGACTCATTAAAAAAATATACTGTCAATGTGCACTTGGCAAACTCAGCAAGAAACTTTTCACAACACACTGAGCTTTCTGATGTCTTCTGTAAATGTCCCATCGACTCTGGCAGGCCCAGGAATTGGGTGATGCGGGAAAACCATCAGTTTTTGTCTTTCCACCACTCTGAAATCAGCTCTTGGCTGGATAAACACAAACCCACACAGCCAGCACTGCTCCTCTGCCACAGTCTCCAGCTTTTCCTGCATGGTCAATAACGTGGAGAGGGTAACTCAGAGAAGCTTTTGGAAACTTTAAGCCAGTTTTCAGATTTGGGAATCAATTTGGGTCAATCTGTTATAGTCAGGGCCTGCAGGACCTGCAGATTCAGACCTCAGTTAATAACTGGGCTCAGTTGTCTCTCCCCAGCATGTTGTGTCTGAGCTTTCCCTCAGCCACATCCTCCAGCTCTCCTTTGCTTCCATCTCCCTGCTCTGCTGCTGAGTGGGGCTTTCCAGCCTATTTCCTACAGGGCAAAACTCACAGTGACCCAATTCCTGTGCTCAGTCTTGCTGTGGGTTTGTTTTTTTTTTTCCCATCAGGCGAGGCTGCCCACCCCAAAGCACGGCTCACAAACATTTCCACAGGAGCTGCTCCTACCTGGCATCAGCTGCCTGCAAACACCCCAGTGCTCCTGCCACCACCCCTAGGGCACTGCCACCACCCCCAGGGCACTGCCACCACCCCCAGGGTACTGCCATCACCCCCAGGGTACTGCCACCACCCCTAGGGCACTGCCATCACCCCTAGGGCACTGCCACCACCCCTAGGGCACTGCCACCAACCCCAGGGTACTGCTACCACCCCAACAAACCCGTGTTCTCTTTGAGGCTCAGTGAAACCGCAGCAGAACCGATGCCAAGAGCTGATCTCAGCCCCGAGCAGAGAAGGCAGGAATCACCCTCACCACCTCTAACTGAGCCCCTCTGGAGCATCACACACCTCCAGCTTTCACTGTGGGACCAGAGAGGGACTCAGGACCCAAACCAGCAGCCTCTGAAGGGGAACTGGGCTGCTTTATGTGGGAGTTGCAACATTATCCGGCCTCTGTCCCAGGCTCTGGCAGCAGCTCACAAGGCGCGTCTGTGTCAGGCCCTGACATGGAGCCCTCAGCACTTCCTTCTATTGTGCAGCTGGGGAAGCCCTTCTTCTTGCTGTTTTTAAGGCATTTTGGAGGAAAAGTGCTACCCAGTTACAAGAATTACTCAACTGAAAGTCAGGCATTATGTGCTAGATCAAAACTTTTGGGGTATTTCAATTTTAATTGGAAGAGACTTTTTGTTTTTACTGTCTGGGCTCAGCTGGAGGGTTATTTTATAATAAATAATAATCATCAGCATCATCCAAGAGTAAACAACCAGTACTATCTCTTCCACTTCAGGATGAGGGGGAAAGCTTGTGCAAGAAGGGAAAATAATGTCATTGCTCTGTTCAAACAATCTGTACAGAGATGTGAGATTGGGTGTCCCTCCAAATTTGGGGACCACAAGATCTCAGACCCTCACAGCCCCAATTCTCACTCTCAGCATGATCAATGGCTGGATTTAAGGAGATTTTAGATGAGAGCCACTCAGCACTTGCCACAGTTTATAGCAGGCATGGATTTTATGGGATTCTCTGCTGAGTACTCCAGATCCTGCTCAGCTGGATCACTCCGACTCCAGATTTTGGGCGTTTCTCAGGGCCATTTTGGACAGATCAGGCGCTATGAACTCTCTGTGCTGGCAGGGAGGAAGGCTGGCTCGGGCTCTCCTGCCCTTTGTGCCACCCCCCAGCTGAAGCATCCTCTGCCCCCCTCACCCCCCATGGGCAGCCACCGATCCGGAGCTGGGTTAATTGGGGAGCACAGCTCCCCTCCACACCGAGCATTAACACAGCCAGGCAAGCCCCTCATTACTGTCAGCTCCTCGCAGAGGAAGCACAGCAAATCCCGGGGCAATCAGGAGCTCAGAGTCTCCATCCAGCTATTCTGAGTTTCATTTCCTGCAGCCCCTGTGCACAGCTGGGCTACGGCAGCTCCTGCCGAGGCTGCCGGCTCCTGAAGCTCAGCAATTATTGCACAAGCCTTGGAGACTCAAGGAATATTTCTCCTCCATCCTATTCCTTACACCACCCCCTTGGATGTAGTGCTGTTGTTCAAACAATTTTATTTTTTTAATTTTTTTTTTATTTTTTTTTTGCAGGGGTTGGGGTTTTTTTGATTCTGACAGGTTTGGGTTGAAAGGGACTTTAAAGATCATTCAATCCCAACCCCCTGCCATCAGGAGGGACACCTCCCACTATCATAGGCTTGCACCAAGCCCTGTCCAGCCTTGTCTGGAGCACTTCCAGGGATGGGGCACCCATCCCAGCTTCCCTGGAAAACCTGTGCCAGAGCCTCACTACCCTCACAGGGAACATTTCTTCCACGTATCTAATCTAAATCCACTCTCCTTCATTTTAGCCTCTTGTCCTGCCGATCCAGACCCTTGTCCAAAGTCCCTCTCCAGCTCTCCTGAAGCCACTTTATGCCCTGGGATGTTAAGATTGCCCCAGAACCTTTTCTTCTCTTCTCCAGGCAATTTATCAAGTATTTGAGGAGTTAGAGGAGGGCAGCAAGCAACAACACAAACCTCTGTTTTCCAAACTTTCTGACCTCTAAAAGCTCCTCAGAACAAGGCCAACCATGAGAGGTGGGAGGAGATCAAGGCACTTTCTCAGAAAGAAGCGACCACAGCACACTTTGGGCAGGCACCTAGAAATTCCTTCACAGCAAAGAAGAAAACACTCAGAAAAATAAGAGACATGATTTATTAACATCAAAAAGCTGAAGACAGCAGGGCTCAAGCTGCAAAAAGCACCGAGAGACCTCAGATTGGTTTGCAGGGCACTGCTGGCAGGGGGATGTAGGGACAGGAGCTCATCCAGAGCTCGCTGTTTCAGGAGGATCAGGAGTTTTGTTGGGGACCATCCCCACACCGGCAGGAAGCTGCAGCTGCAGCTCCTGGTGGCAGCGTTTTCCCTTTCTCCACGTGGCTCTCCACGCTCCCCGGAGTGCAGAGTTCAGCAGGCATTAAGCTGCTGCAGCCTGACACGCTGCAGACACACCAGAGCCCCTCTGCTAAGGACCATTATTTCTCGAGCTGTTTGTCTTTAAAGGCCGCTTTTATCTCCCTATCACCTTTCTGCCAGACTGTTTCAGTCAGCTCCTTTAACAAATACCACCTAAGGTGCTTGCAACCAAAAGAAAAACAGGAAAAACATTTCTCCCTGTTGCTTAGCAATCAGTGTGTGGTGAGTTCGAGCCTCCCAGGTGCTCCGTTATTGTAATTTCCATCCTTGGCTTCTCTGCAGAACAGCCAGGGAAAGGAAAACCACCGGTGGAAAAGAGGGGAAAGGTTATGGAGCCACAAAAAATTTGCAGGGAAAAGTTGGGAATAGGTGTAGCCCTTGAAGATAAGGGAAACTCATTTCTGAAATCAAGCTGTTCCTTCTCATCTGCCAGAAAAATTAAAGGAAATAGCGAGATTTCATTTTCTATTGAAAACACACATCCACCACCTGGGTGGATACAGAACAGAGCAAAGCTCTGGCTCTGCTCACCTTTCAAAAACACATCCAAGGGCAGGCAGTACGATTTTCCACCCACACCAAGCAGCCAGAATGACACGTTCAGCTGAATCGTGTAAAAGGAGAGTCCCAGAAATGAGAGGCTCTGGCAATGGATCCATGGAGAAATCCCAGTGGACAACAGAGAAACTTTGCTTGGCAGGGCAGCTCTTCCTCCTCCTCAGCTCCTATCCCAGCCCAGGCTCCAGCCCTGCTCCCACCTGTGCCCTCCCTGCAGGGACAGGTACACCCACCTCACCTGTGCCAGACACACGGATGGGAAATTCGGAATGCCCTGTGCATCCCAAACTCCAGCCAGGAGAGCTGGAGGGCAGCTCTATCCCAGCTTTATTCCCACTGGCTCTGCTGGGCTAGGGAAGGCCAGGAGAGGCTCCCCTTGCCCTCTGCCCAGGTGACAGCATGTGCAGGGTGTCCCTGAGCACACCTGGGGACGTGCTCTGACCCCACACTGCTGATTCTCCCTGGGGACAGTGATGCAGGCTGGCGTCTGTGTCACCACCCCAGCACGCTCAGACTCAGCTCCCTGAACCTGAACAGCACCATTCATTGCCCTGCTGCTGGAAGGACGTGCCTGGACACAAGCAGGGGAAGGGAATGATGCCACGGAGCTGCTGAGAGGTCCAAGAGAAAAGTGATGCACAGGGAAGAGGCACACGGAGTTGATACCTTGCACAAGATTAAATTATATCCGAAGGCCAGCTTAAAAATGGAGCCAAACAGGTTGCAAGGTGCTGAGTTGGCCTGAAGAGACACAGGTAGGGAAATAAAACAGATTTGCACAAAGTTATCCCAGTATAGGAATAAGGTGGAACAGATTTAAACACCAGGTCATGGGAAAAAACCAAAGCAACAGCAAAGTGTTTCACACACAACAACAATAAATAACAGAGATTACTGAAAATAAGAAACCCAGCTAAACAGGAACAAAGCCCCTTAAGAGGGGATATGAAAAGGATGTTCCAACAATGGTCCTGTATCTCCTTTGACCGCACAAACGTCAGGGAAAGCATAAACCAAAACCCAGACGCGTCGGGAAGCGGCAGGAAACCTGACTTGATCTGAAGTGAGGAGTGAAACCTTGGAGCCAGGCTCCAGCAGAGTGAAGAGCTGATGTGATGGAAAGAGAGCAGCCAAGGGAAGAGCCAGAGGGCTTGGAACAGCCACGGGGATGAGGGAGAGGAGCTGCAGGAGGAGCAGCAGCAGGAGAGACGTCCGGCAGCTGGAGCAGCAGCCAGCGCGCCCCGGTGCTGACACTGCATGGCCCCTGCCAAGTCATCTGGGCCAAATTCACCACGGGCTGGGCAGGGACACAGTGAGTGGCCATGAAAACATTCTGCTGTAACAGCCTGAGCACACACTTACTGGTGTTGGCCACGTGAAAGTCAGGAAAAGGGGCTGGCAAGAGCTGGAAAGGGAAAGTTTTACTGCCCAGCCCCTGAGCTGGCTATTGCAGAGATGAAACAAACAGTGACATGGCTGAAAAGTCAATTAAGAATTGGAAAAGTCTTTCAGTACTCCCAGGTATTGTTAGGCGCTCAGACAAAGGATGTTTAAAAAAAATTATTTTCCCTTTGGAAATCACCACTTTGAAAGGTTTCCGCTCCGCATTGTTTCAGCGGGGGAAGTTCTTCCAGGGCCTCTCTCCATGGCCAGCAGGACTCTGTTTGTTGGGGGGGTTTTGGCATGGAGGAGCAGTGCTGTCCCAAACAATGCTGTATGCCAGAGGTTTGTCCCTCTGGCAGAAAGATCAACAAACTCACCAAGTGCCACCAAGTCACACCATGGCTGAGTCCGGCCACAGTGCTGCTGACCCTCCCAGCTTTTTACCTTCCAGTCCATGATTTATGTTGTTTTTCCTCCAAGCCTTGGCTCTGGGAATCCCGTTGAGTGCCAAAAGAATTTCAGGTTTTATTAAAATAAAAGGTTATCCCATGAGCACTGAAACTACTTGTGTTGCTTCCTATGGCTTTGTGTCTCGAGACTGGTTTTGGCGCCTAAAAATGTACGAACCGAGAAATGAAAATGTTTTTGTGGTTAAGTGTTTGTAAGAAGCATCTCCCACGTGGATTTGCTGGTGTCTAATAATACATGAACTCATGCTACAGATGTTTTGGGGCATTTACAAGATTCTTTCCCTCCTCTCAACCATCTCATTTCATCATCTCTGCATAGACTTAATTATCTGCAAGCCCTCAGCCAGATCTGCACAGGTCAGCGGGTGCAGAAGTCATCTGGGGAGAGAGGCAGAGGGACACTGTGACAGCTTTAGCCTCATTTGGGTAGGAAATTAGATTTTAAGCTCTTTCTGGCTCCTCTGACTGCAGGGAGAACAGCAAAGAAACACGACCCAGGCTCTTGCAGGAGGGTCAGGGAGCAGACCATGAGTGGAGCAAGCTGCTCCCCGAGGGTCTCACCCAGATTTTCTGCAGCAGTGGGGCCCTGAGGAGCTGCTCCTCTCTTTTCTTCTCATGCCATGGAGTGCATGGCCTGATCCATCCCTTCCTGAGCTGCCAGCACCAGGGTAGGGGGATGTTTTTAACCCCAGCAGTGAAGATCAGCCCCGTATGGACGGTTCATTGCCCAATGCCACCCGTGCCACGCGGGTCCGGAGCAGTGTCAGGGTTTCCATGACACGTGGGCACGTAACGGTGCCACCCAGCCAGGGCATGCACTGAGTCACCTCTGACAACAGCCAAACCCCTGGGGAGCTTCCCTTTCCCCCTCCTTGCCCCAGCCCCGGTTGAGAGTCACCTTTTACAGAGCTCCTTCCCAGGGCGGGTGTGCCAGGGCACAGCTGGCACTCGAGGGGCCCTGGGGATGGGAGTGTGTCACAGGTCTCAGACGGGGTCTGCTGCAGCAGCCAGGTCTTTAATTGACCCCAAAGTAGCTGGGGAGGGCTGGGAGGGCCAGTTCCCCCCAGGGGCTGTGTGGGTAGAGGCGTCGGGAAAAGGTGGAGCTGCTCCCACTTCACTTGTCCGTCTCCTCCCCTGCGCTTCCCACATCCCTCCTCGCCAAACAGAAAGGGAAATCCGGGATTTTTCAGCTGCTTTTGATTCCCTCTTGCTCTGCACACAGCGGGGTGGGGAGGGATTAATCTCCATTTCCTGCCTCCAGACAGCTCCAGGGCTGCCCAGGCGGGATCCCCCTGGTCAGGGGCTCCCCGACCCCCGACCACCACACTGCCAGACCCCTCTATCGTGCTTCCCCTGCCCTCAATCTTCTCCCCAGAGCCCCCAGAAGTGCCTCCCAGCTGCTCTGCTGGGTCAGCCCAGGCTCTGGCGCCACAAACCACATTGCCCCTCCTTCCTCTCCTGGTTGCAGTTTGTAACTCGCTCTCGGTTTCCAGTATGGGAAGGAGAAGTGCTGGGGAGGGCACGCTGTGATGAAAGGAAAACTCCCTGACTCTCAGAGCCTGAAGGGAGGAGGATGAGCAGAAAGGGGTTATTAAGGGAGATTTTTGGGTGCTGCTTTCCCAGCAGGCAGGAGAGGAAGCCCCCTCATCTGTGGTCAGTGCTGCATTTCACTGTCGCCAACACCGCAGCCAGACACCACCAAGATTGTCACATCAAACCAGCCTTGTCCTCCCAAACAGCTCCTCAGTATCTCCAGGTGAAGGGCCTGATGCTCACAGCTGTTCTCTGGGAGCTCACAACACCCGAATTACAAAGGCAGCTGTCAGCAGGATGGGATTGGGTATTTTCCACTCCTGGGCTGTCAAGAGGAAGAAAAAACCCAATGTCCTGCTGCCAAAAGCTGCTGCAGCCCCAGCACACCCAGGGACAACCCTGGCACAAGCCCAGAGAAGCCAGGAGAGCAGTGAGGGCACAGGAGATGCCTGCACAGAGATGACACAAGAAAATCAACAAACCAGATTTTGGATGCAAACGACCTTTGAGGTTCTTAAAATCAGACCTTCACCAGCATCTGCGTGGAGGTGGTGCCCTAAAGCCTGAGCTCTGGACCACAACACTGGGGTGCACCATGTGCTGCCCTCTCCAGACACCACGAGTGATGCCATGCACATGACTCCAAGAGCCAGGAGTTAAAAATACCAAATATCACAAGTTCTGCCCCAAATGAACCAGCAGCCCTGCCTGTCCTGTTACACCATTGTCATATGATGGGACAGGCAGGACGAGCTGGGGAGAACCAGCTCCTGGGGCAGTGGAGCCAATCCTTCCAGCAGTGTTGATACCACAAAGGTTTTTATGAGCTCCAGGTTCATAAAGGAGTGAACAATGAGCTGCATCTGCCTCTGCCCCCTCTCAGCAGTGTTTTACCACCTCACAAAGCAATTGCACTGAAACCAAAGGTGCTCTTTGCATCTCAACATCATTTAACAGCCAGCAGTGGCCAAATTGAGCTGTTACAGGACAGGGCTCCTGTTTCTCAGCAGTATTTGAAGCTGCCATGGCTAAATCCAGCCCTGTCTGGATACAGCAGCGGTGCCTGTCTGTGCTTGGCAGTGCTCAACAAGAGCAAGCTGCTCCCTCCTGCACAGGGACACCAGCGAGGGGCAGGGGATCCTCCAGAGCCAGGGGATCCCCGAGAGCCAGGGGATCCCCCAGAGCCAGGGGATCCCCCAGAGCCAGGAGATCCTCCAGAGCCAGGGGATTCTCCAGAGCCAGGGGATCCTCCAGAGCCAGGGGATCCCCCAGAGCCAGGAGATCCTCCAGAGCCAGGGGATCCTCCAGAGCCAGGGGATCCTCCAGAGCCCTGTGCTGGCTTTGGAGCAGAGCCAAGAGCCTCGGGGCTCATCGGTGCAGGGGCTGTGTGTGACAGGGAGAGGTTTCAGCAACACCATGGGTCCCAAGAGCACTGCAGGTGTCAGCAAGGAGCAGTGCCACCCCCTCCGTGGTGGCAGCCACATCCGAGGCCAGGCAGGGTCCAGCTCAGGCGTGGCAGGAGCACTCAGCATTGCTGTCTCAGCCCCAGGGTAATTAAACAGGGTCATCCCGGGTGGAATCCCTGGATGGGAGATGCCCCGGGTTACACCCACGCTCTGCTGTTGTGGTCAGGGCTGTGAGCGGGGTAAACCCTCTGTTTCCCCTGTGTTTGCAGCTGGCACACTCCAAACCGAGGGTTGTAGTGATGGCAGCCTTGTCCCTGCCCCAGCCCGGCTGCAGGATCTGGAATGGGAGGCTGTGCAGAGCAGGGGATGGAGCCACGGGCAGGCAACACTCACACCCCCAACCCAGCACCTCTCCTTGGGGAGAGCAGGACAGCCAGGGGCAAACAGTCCCAGTGCTCTGGCAAAGGCCCAAAGCAGGGAACAGCCTCCCTCTGAGGGCCTGTGCTGTGCCAAGGCAGGCAGCAAAGTGGATTTGCCTTATTTGAGCACACGTGGGCAGCGCTGGCAGTGCTCATCCTGCAACAGCTGCCTCTGCAGGCGCTGCCCTGAGCCCCGTGCACGGTGACAGATGACAGCAAATCGCACCGACGGGGCCCTTCTTGAATCGAACTGGCAGCAGGCAGCTGCTCCGGGGCTGATCTGCCGTGAGTCAGGGTGCCCAGCCCCCGGGGCAGGGATGGAGCCAGCAGCACACGGGCACCGGGCTGTGCAGCTGCCGAGGCAGAGCCTGGAGCCACGAGAAAGGATCTGCTGATCCCCCCGGGATCATCGGGATGGAAACTGAGAGCAGAGAGTGAGAGAGAGCTGAAAGCGCAGGGAAGAGATCCCATTTCACTGGAGAGAGGGAAAGTGCAAGAGGCAGAGCCTGCACCTCCGGGAGAACAACATCTACAGAGGAAAAGCTGCACGAGGAGCAAACCCTCACATTCCCCTCAAGCTTCAGACAGAAGTTGGTGCTGAAGGATGGGGAGGGTGAGCAAAGAAGCAGAGAAACACTCCAGGAGGTCACCTTGAACATCACATCCTTAGTTAGGGACAGGTTGTAACACCACCAAAATCAGAGGGTTTATTTACTGAGGATGTGGCACAGGGCATTTTACCACATTTTCTCACAAGCACAGACCCAGCCAGGCCACTTAGAAAAATACACTGAAAATAGAACAACTGAACAATTGCTGGAAACATTGTCTCCTTCTGCCTGGCAGACAATTAGCACGGCCTTAATTGCACCAGTGACTCTGTGAGGGCAGCAGTGAGAGTTGGTCAGGCAGTTCCAGCCCCTGCAGTGAGCACATGCGAGGTGACCACCAGCGGGTGGTGGCACAGATAAGGCAAGGCACAGACATTTGGTGAGCACCAGGCATCTCAAAAGCTGCAAACAGCGTGTCCCAGAGGTGACAGAGTTCAGGCAATAATGACATGCCCTTGGTCAGCATGAGCCCCAAGACAGGCTGTACCCCAGGGAGCTGTGTCAGATCCTGGCTGAGGCTCCAGAGATCTGTGCTCTCATTCTACTTCAGCAACTCTTGTCTGCATCAACACCATCCTGCTACCTGCTTATTTGTAGTGACCCTGGAATTACTGGCCTGGCACCCCCAGGGCTGCATTTCACATGTTTATCCAGTGTGGGAACACAGGCACAGGTGAAGATTCCAGGTGTTTTAGACCCAGTGACCCAAACAGCAGC
This sequence comes from Pycnonotus jocosus, assembly GCA_013400435.1. Taxonomy (NCBI): domain Eukaryota; kingdom Metazoa; phylum Chordata; class Aves; order Passeriformes; family Pycnonotidae; genus Pycnonotus; species Pycnonotus jocosus. Next base: position 181,864 of record VWYP01003854.1, on the reverse strand, counting down.
TACTGGGGGCCCTTTTCCCCATCCCTTTTAAATCAGTGTAGAGGCTCAGCCATCACACCAAATGTTCCCTCTCTGAAGCCTCACCCAGGGCTGGAAACAGGAACTGCCACCACCCCAAAAGCTCCTGAATGGATACAGAGCTGTACGTGCACAAATGGTCTGGGATGGGCTCAATCTTTCCAGGGGCAATTCCCAGAAATCCCAAGACTTTGCAGCGTGCTCCTAAATCTCTGCCCTTATAGATGAGGATTAAACCTGAGAATCTTTTTCCGTAGTTTCTCATTATCTCCAAAGCAACAAAGCAATGATTTGCCCGAGGGAAAAGCAGAGTTTGGCCAAGAGCGGGGATGGAGGGATTTGTTGTTTTTGCCTGTAACTGTGGTCAGGAAATGGTCCTAGAGCTCATTTTCAGCTCCTCCCTCCCGATAACATCTACCATATGCACGCAGTGGAAAAGAAACAGCCTTTGACGGAGACACGACAGACTTTGATTCACCACGCTGGCAGCTGTCACTGCACCCCGGCTTCAACCTGGGATGGACACCAGCAGCAATTCCCTGTCCCTGTTTGACCACCCCAGTTAAAGCCTTTCCAGCTTCAACCTGGGATGGACACCAGCAGCAATTCCCTGTCCCTGTTTGACCACCCCAGTTAAAGCCTTTCCAGCTTCAACCTGGGATGGACACCAGCAGCAATTCCCTGTCCCTGTTTGACCACCCCGGTTAAAGCATTTCCAGCCCCGACAGATTCAACCTGGCGTTGACACCAGCATCAGCTCCGCTTGATTCCCAGTTAAAGCCATTCCAGCCCTGATGGGGGGAAGTAACACCCTTCCCACCCAATCCTGAAAGGATTAATTGGCTATTTATGCAGCACTCCAAGGTGATACCGCTGCTGCGGACAGGATCAAGCCGGAAATTAGTAGCTCATTAATGCTGGTCTCAAAGTTTTCTTTCTATGTGTCAGAGGACAGCGTTTCACCCAGGATGCCCGGGCTGCAGGCAGCTAAAACTCGGAAAACTCCACCGAATTGAGGTCTCAAATGCAGCCTGTGCTACAGCAGACCTGGGGACTAATCATTTGTCCCCATCTCCAGCTCCTCTGAGCCTGGCTCTAAGGTCAAACCAAGCTTTTATCTTCTCCTGTATTTCAATATGCCGAGGAGGGAAAAAAATATAATATTAGAGGAATAAATTAGCATGTGAAATGTAATTTAACTAATTAGCTCACTGGAGTGGAAAATATTTGCTAACCACTTTGAAGTCAGACCGACTGCACTTATTAGAACATCAGAGAGGAGAAAGGAAGAAGGCAAAGATGGGGACACGGCCAGGACAGGCTGTGGAGGATGCAAGTGCCTAAGCGGGACAAGGAGATTTTCCCTTGATTTCTCCTCACCCTGCAGGGTCCAGCTCGGACACAGCAATGCTGGGAGAGCTGTGCTGCTCTTCCCTGACCCGCCGGGCGCTGCAGCAAGGGAGGTTTTCCCATTTTCCCGGTGTTTTCCATCACCACACAACGCCGTGAGCGCCTCATGCCATCAGCCTAGGATGCCCTGGGATGCCCAAACACGGGTGGAGTGGCCCAGCGGGCAGGAGGGATGCTCTGGGAGCTGGCAGCAGCATCCCACCACCCTCACAGCTCCCTCCCAGCCCCGCGGGCTCGCACTGGCAGCGAGTGGATGTCGCCAATTAAGCTGACAAACAGCGAGCCATAAAGCTCCATCATGTCAGGGAACTGCCTGAGATGCCACAAGAAGCCGTTCTATCACTCGCAACAGCCTGCTCATTGATTTCCCCACCTCCCAGGCATAGAAACTGTTGCTCTTTTATTAGCAAAGCTTTGGAAATCCCTCCACATCACAGCAAAAAGAGGCAGCCCGGGCAATTTTGCAACTGCTGCGGCTGAATTATGAAAGGAGGGATTGACAACCCCACTAAAAGCCATCAAGGGAGGCTGAAATGAGAGCCTCCTCTGCCTGATACACAGCACCACGTTGAGGGTAACCTGAGGGGGATGTTTCCCTGCCAGCTGGCCACCCAGTGAAGGTGGGCATGAGCACCTCCAGTGCCCCACTGCCAGCTGGTGAAATGTTCCCCCAAAGGAGACCCAGTCCATTGCTGGGGCAGAGCAGTTTCCCTGAAAAACAGGAATGTGAGATGTTGGCCCAACAGAGTTGCTGCCCTGGGAGAAGAGACTTGAGGCAGAGGTTCATGTTTTTGTGGGGTGTCCCCAACCTGGGCTTTGCCTTGCTCCTTTTTGAAGTCAAAGCTTTGCTCCCTGGGAATCCAGCCTGAAAAAGGTCAGTTGTGTGTTCAGTGGATGGATTTGCAGAGGGAGGAAATCCCATTTTCCAAGCAAGGCCTTCCCACAGGGATGGCCCAGATGTGATAGACACTGACAGGATCCTGCAGAAGAGCCCAGGTAATGCAGCCCCTAAACTTCCCCAACCTGCCAGTGTCATCTCCAAGAAGAAAGCCAATTAATGAGCCTGAAATAGAAATGAAAGTCCTGAAATAGAGGGGGAAATGCCAGCACTGCTCCCTCCCTGCTGCCCACGCAGCGACGGCAGGAGATGAGCAGGGACCCGCAGGTGGGTGTGAGACACCAAACCCTGCCTGCCTGGGGGAATGTTTCAGCTCTGGAAGAGGAGTTTCCTCATCACCCCACAGACAAAAATGCCACTCAGGATTTCCCTGCTGGCATTTCCCCACCGGTGTTCTTCCAGCGATGGGACCCGCTGTGCCCCTGCTTTCCAGGAATGGAAATCCAGCCTCAGGGCAGGGTATGTGAGCATGGAGAGACAGAGGCACAGAGCATGGAGAGACAGAGACACTGAGAATGGAGAGGCAGAGACACAGAGCATGGAGAGACAGAGACACTGGGACACTGAGAATGGAGACCCTGATCCACCTCCTGCTCACAGGTGCTGCCAGACAGAGCTCACCCATGGAGGTTTCATCCCACTCTGCCCAGTGCAGGAGAGGGCAGGGGGTGAAAGCACCAGCCAGGCCAGGGCTGGGAGATGTGAGCATGGCTGGGAAATGTGAAAATGGGGATGCTGGAGATCCCAGTGTGACCCTCCCTGGCAGTTTGAGTTTCCACAGGGAAGCCCTAACCTCTCCTGCCCCTCACTGATGCCCCAGCCATGACCTGAGCTCTGGGGACACCCTGATGTGCCAGTCACCAACTGCTGCCTCACTGTGACACTGCCAGGACTGGCTGTCACCCAGCAGCCTCCAGAGGGCTCGTAGGAATTGTGAAAAACCCAACCAACCAAATAAAAAACCTGCACCACTAACATATTGCACAGCCCCCTTAAAAATTATTTCTCTTTTCTGCTAAAAAACAGGAATATGATAAGCAAGAAGAAATCCCTGAGTGACTCAGGCCAGGGCAATCCCCGTGCCCGGTCCCAGCCGATGCCCAGCACAGGGAGGGAGGCAGGGAAGCCTCCACTTGTGTCGAGCAAAGCCTGAGGATCCCCCGGGCTGCACCAGGGGCCGCAGGGAAGCCCAGCACCAGATTGCACCGCCGAGCACGAACGGGAGATCGCCTGCCCTAAGCCTGGAGAAATCTGCTGCTTAGGAATGGAGCTGAAGGAGAATAAAGCACCCAGGCACTGCTTCACCCGCTTCATCCCCCGCTCCAGCCGCCTCCCTCCTTCCCAGGAATGCTGCAGGAGGCACCTGCCCACCCCCGGCACACCCCAGCAGCTCCGCAGTGGCCGTCACAGGTATCCTCATTATCCTCATTAGTGCAGCAACACCGGCGATGCTGGCAAAGCCCCCCGGGGTGTTTCTAAAAATAGGAGGCTCCCTGCAAGTCCCCTGTCCCTGCAGGGACACTCAGGATGCTGGGCAGGGGCTCCCCACCCCTGCCGGGATCCAGCACACCGCCCTGCAGGAAAGTGCTCCCTTTTGTGCTCTCGTTTCACCTCTTTAAACACGCGGGTAATGCTGAAGAGAAGGGAACAGTGATTGTGACAGATCGGTTGATGGCCATGGACAAAATCCAGATTTAAGGCTCCTGCAGTGACACTACAGCAAGAGATGGGCTTTCCCTGCTCCAAAAAATCAAAGCAACTCTTGCCTCAGATATTAACAGCACCTGGATCACGCCCAAAACCCTTAGACAGGTGAGACACCGACTGCTCACCACCCACCTGCCCGAAAATGCATCACCCCTGATTTTGGGTTTTCCAGTAGCTTCACCCCAGGGTCCTTCATGCACAGTCAGGTTTGGGGTGTGTTTCTGTGAGGGGCAGAGTTGAGGTGGCAAGAGGAGCCCTCAGCAGGAATCCCCTGACCCACATTGGGAAAGCTCTGCCTCAATGCTGCAATCGACACCGATTTTTGCATCGTGAAGCAAACCCTGCAGCTGCAACAGAAGCCCACGGATGGTGACACCAGGCAGGGCAGCCACCAAGAGCTGCCTCCCAGGTTTTCACACCCACTCCAGGGCAGCAGAGCCAGGACAGGCACGGCAAACACTCCCTTTTGCATCGAGCCACAACACGACTCGTATTCCACGCAGAGAGGCTTCCCCTCCCTCCCAAACCCCTCCTTTCGTTTTGGTGCCCTGAATTTGGCAAGCGCCACAGTCTGCCGCGAGGTACGGCGCTTCAGAGAGAGGAAACGGTCACATCTGGAGGCGGTGCCAGCTCCTGGCACCGTCAACTTTGCCAGAAGTTCACCACCCCCGGATGGTGCCGGGGTGGGGTCACAGCACCTCGCTGCCCCTCTCACACCCCCGGCGTGGCCCCGGCAGCTCCCTCGCCCTCTACTCACATCGTCATCCTGCACGCTCAGGGGGATATCCAACATGCACATCTGCACAGGCTGCACCAGAGCCTTCTGCACGTTGAACAAAGGTTTTGCCTCCATCTTCCCGGGGATGGAGGGGCTGCTCATCCTCCTCCCTCTCCTCCGCCGCTCCTCTCCCAGGAGCAGGTCCAGCCCAGGCGGCGAAACCGAGCGGAGATCCCTCTCTCTCTCTCCCCGGCCGATTTTGTCAGCGCATCTTGCCAACAGCTGCCGCTTCTGCCGCTCCTACGAGCTCTTATTTCCTCCGTCGCGAATCAAAGAGCCGAGAGGAGCTGCACCGGGAGGGCTGAGCGTGCGCGGGTGTGAGCAGCGCGCCCGTGTGCGCGCCCTTGTCAGCAGCCGCTCCCCAGGCTGGGAACCGGCCTTTGGCCAGCCTGCCCCGGCTCCCCGCCTGCCCCCAGCTTCTCCTTTCTCTCGGGGTAACCTCGGCGCTGGCCCCGGCTGCTGCTCGGCCCCGCCGGGAGCTCCCCAGCCTCATCGACATGCGTGGCACTCGCCAAGCCCGCGCATTGTCTTGGAGACGCACAACAGGTCCTGCCTGCTGTGGGTTTGTGATTAGGATCAACCCGCGGCTGCAGCGCTTACAGCGTTTCCCTCTGGCTGTTGTGACAGGCAGACAGGCAGGGCTGGAAGGATGAGAGGGTGTGAAACAGAGGGAGCAGGAATGGTCGGGGCTGGAGCCTCCCCCTTTCTTCCCGTGTCTTCTCCCATCCCTGTTTTCCATTGTCAGAGGCAGTTGCAGCTCAACGCCTTCCTGTACCCCAAGAACCACAGTGAGGCTTAAATAATTCACATCCACAGAGTGCTCAGGAGCCTTATGGCACTGAGAATGCAGGAGGGCATTGAGAGACCATCAGTGCTGGTGATCTCTTCATTTGTAGGACAATTGTGCAGGGAAAGTTTTGCCCAGGTGAGCATTCCCAGCTGCCTTTCCCACCAGAGAACCTGTGAATCCAAACTGGAGCTCTGCTAAAGGAAGCACGGCACAAAATTGGGGTGGTTTGCTATGAAAAGCACCTTCCTATGGAATTTTCACCAACAGCAGCAGTGGGGTGGGAATCTCAACATGGAGCAGCTCAGTGTTATCACCTGCAGACACAGATCACACCGGTGTCATTGCTCTCACAAACAGGAGTGAACCTGGAGCCAAGGCCATGAGCCATCACCAGCTGCAGAGCCCAGGCTCAGGGACAGGGGTGACACCCAAGGTGACTCTTCCCAGTGAGGGCAGCAGGAGAGCAGCAGTTTGGTGGGTTCATCCATTCACACCCAACCAGGGGAGACACTGGGGCCAGCTATGTACCCACCAGAGGCACCAGGGTGAAATGCCAGTGACAATCCCCACAAACAAACAGGAGTTCATGCCCTTACAGCTGCCCTTCTTGCTGGGCCCAGCAGGGCTGACATAAACAGGATGAACAGACCCTACTCCAGGCATTTTTGGGTGGCTTTGTGGGTCCCACTTTGAGGAGCCTCTTACAGGACAAAGGTTGGGACTGCGCAGCTTTTCCCGGCTTTCCCAAAGGCGGCGGCTGCCCGGGGCCACAGAGGCGGCTTGCAGCACGCCCGGGTGCGGGAGCAGAGCCGAGGAGCCCCGCTGAGGCAGGAATTCCTGCGGCGTTAGGTAAGCCAGGCTTGGCCAGCGCTGGGCTGACTCATCCGGGCAGCAGCCAGAGCCAAGAGCCGGGCTCCGAAGGGTCTCACACACACTCAAGGACCCTCCGTGCCACTCGCAGTCGGAGCTGGGCACCTCCCCAGCAGATGTGGGGCTGGAGCGGGGGCTGGCTCATCGTTCCTGGGGGAAATGTAAGGATGAGAAAAGCAATCCTTATATGCTACAGGAATGGGAGCTAATGGGCAAGCCTGGAACAAGACCAAATAGGGATAAACGCACCATAAATTAAGTTTTAACTGGAAATTAGGCGGATTTTTCATCCACCATATGGCTGAGATGAACAGCAGTGAGGACAAGAAGGCAGCACTGCAGCAGCACCAGGAGTGGATTTGCAGGGGAGGAGAGAGGGAAGATCACAGCTGGACAATCCAAAATTTCCAGGGCCATGCCCCAGCTGCTGACTGACAGAATTTTGGCAGCTCTTTTCATGGCAGAGAGGCAGTGCCACAGCCCTGGAAACTCCTTGGCACAGGCAATCTCTGTCCTGCTCTTTCATGATTCCTTGGTGACTCAATGCAAAGTGCGTTCCCATGCAGGACTGCCCCACATTTCACCAGCACCAAGCCCTGCCCTCAGCACGGGCAGTGCCCACAGCTCTGGTTCCAGGAAAGGTGATTCAAGCCTCTGCTTCAGCTCCAGCTCAGATTACTCACCTGCCTGCAACAATTGGTCAGCAGAGCTTGGCTTTCCAACAACAACTTTCCAGTAGCAAGCTGGGCTTGGTCAGCTGAGATTGCAGCTTTCAAGCACCCTGAGAAGGACACAGATTTCACACTCAAGCGCCAGAGTCTCCAAGGGCTACCATTCCCAGGAACTCATCATCCTGTTCAGCAGCTGATCTGAACCATGGGAATGGGAATCTCTGCAGAGGTGGTGTGGAGGTCCCATCTTCTGCTGGTTCCCTCGTTTCTGGGGCTCCCCTGGACTTCAAGGGCTAGGGACAGACTGAGAGGTTGTCACACACCTCTGACAGGGGCTCAGTCTGCTCTGCTGACCCCAGAACCCAGTGACCTCCCAGCCAGTAGCCATAACAGGACAATTCTTCTGGAAAGTCACAAACCACGTAGGCAGGCTGCAAAGGAAAGCACAACTCCAAGTGCAGAGTCCCAGGAGGGACACCAGGCAAAGCAGCAGCAGCAGAGGTTGGACAAAAGAAGAGATGCTCCAGAGAACCCTCTCAAACCAACAGGAACAGGACACGGTGGATTGATGGGACATGGGAGCTGCTGTGCATGGAATGTTTTGGTCAAAGGTAACCAGCCAGAAGCTGAGGGCATTCACACAGCCCCAGAGATGGTGTGGGGCCTTCCCCTCCTCTGCTGGGGTCAGCTTATGCATGGCCACCCACCAGTGTCCCCAGCCACCTGCCTCAGTCACCGGGGAATGGAACTGTCCCTCGGCAGGGACCGGCAGGGTGCCTTTGAACCCTTTCCCACCGGGAGCTTTGCAGCAGAAACACAAAGCAAAGAATCCCCCAGCACCGAAGCAGCCCAGACAGGATGATCCTACGCAGATGTTTAAATGACAGCTCCATCCTCCTGCTCCTCCAGTCTGGCTGACGTGAGAGGAAACCGTGCCACGATCCCAGATCTGCCGGCAACAACAGCCGAGCACTGAAACCATCCCTGTGCGTGGAAAACAGAGGAGCCACTGGGACAGGGGTGAGGTGCTGCTGGAGCCCCACAGCAGCCTGGGCCAGCCCTGCCAGGGTGCAGGAGAAATCTCCTCCTGGTGTTGCCTTTGGAGGACAGGGAAGCCCCAGCACTGCCGCTGATGTTTCCCCGTTTCGTTTCACGCTGGAGCTTTATTGTCGTGGCTCCAGCTGAGCAGATAAAGCCCATCATGAGACTTCAGTGCTTAGCAACCATTACTGGGAAAGGACTGTTTTTCCAGTAAGAGTCTTGGCAGGAACAGAGCAACTGCAGGGCAAATTCATTGCAATGCCTGTGCTGGGTGCATCCTGCTCCCAGCTGTGCTCTGCTGCTGCCACTGGCTCCCGCACTGGGAAGTGCATCCATTCCTTAAGGTCTAAACAGCCTCTGTTACCTTCCAAAAACATCATTTTGAGCACCCCATGACTGAGGCTCTGCACAGTTAAATGCAGATTTCAGGGACAAACTCATGCATGGGAGGATCTCAGCACCCAGCATTGCTGCAATGGTGTGGACATTTGGGATGCTCCAAAAACCAGTGACCAACCTCTCCCAGGACGCTGGGCATTCCTGACACCCAGTGACTCATAAAGGCACACCTAAGGAACACTGACTCCAGTGCTTGATGTCAAGCATCAAAGACCTCCATGAAATGAAAGAAATTCCCCAGGAATAACAATGGAGGGTTTGTTTTTCAAAGGAAATTGCAACTCCATGCCCAAACATCACAGCATCCTGCACCGGAGTGTGGCACTTGAGAGAAATGACACAAAACCTGCAGGTTTGTTTTCACTGTGTGAGGCTGATAGAAAGGCAAAGGGGAAAGAAAGCATCATGATGAGTAAATGACAAATGGAAAATCCCAACAGCTCTTCCCCTTTGACAATTCTCAGTAATAGAAAGAGGAAACCTGGTTTCAAAACCACAGAAATCCCAAACAAATGGCGTTTCTTTGGAGAAACGTGGTGTTTACAGTAAGCCTGTGGGTAGATTTAGAGAGGCAGATGTGGAAATGGAGCCTGGTGGGAATTCCAGGAGACCATGAGCAGGTAGGACACCTGTTCCCCAGTGAAAATCAAAATCACCTTGACATCTAAGAGTTCTTTCAAATGGGATATACAGAAGCACCCACAACCTGTCTTGTCCCAAACTAGTTGTGGGAATAAATCCCATTGATTTGAATCTGCACCCTTGTTTTCAGGCATTTATTTGGAGAAGCCACTGTCATTTCCTCAAAGTGACTCCTGAGAGAGGGCACAGCCTGTGCTGCACCTCACGCCTCTGGAAAGCCCGTCTGGCATCCAGCATCCTGAATAAATCCCCGTGCTCCCCAGAATAGACGCCTATGCAAAATTAATTCCCAATCAAGCCCGTGCAAAGCATGAGATGGCCTTTTAATAGGTGCAGAGCAGCAATTACCAGTGTGGAGTGAAAGCCAACAAGCATTACAGGAAGGGTGGGGGAAAACCAATTTGTTTCCTTGGGATTCCTCCACACTCTTGCCACTTGAGGGATTTCCATTCTCACGCTCCCCTGTGGGGGCTGAGTGCGGTGTCCCCGTGGGGAGGGGGACACATCCCCCCGGCGTCCCCTGTCGCGGTCCCCGGGATGCAGCGGTGCCGGCCCGGTCTCCATGGAGATTGTCACCGCAGCAACGGGGACCTGCCGTGCTCCTGGGGCTGGGGACGATGCACAGGGGGCCGGGAGGGCCGCTCCCGGCCGGGAAAGGGAACATCGGGGACCCACACGCCTCCTTTCTGCTTCCCAGACCGCTTCCCTGCGCCGGCGGGGGAAAAGAGATCCTGCAGCCTCGGCTCCTGGCTGAGGTGAGTGCCAGGGGAGCTGGGAATGCCGAGCTGGCACGGTGGGAAGGGCAGCGGGAGCGAGCCGTGCTCGGGGCTGTCATGGCAACAGCCGATGGAGATTCCACTGCCTCCCTTCCTGCGGAGGTGGGGACAGAGCTCAGGATTGGGAACAGCCCTGCAGCAGCCCCCGGGTGGGCAGAGCTGCTCTAGGAGGGGGTTCCTGCCATTCCACCAGGATGCAGCCACTCCAGGAGCGCTCACATACGGAGTGGGGGAGGACCCCGTGTCCCTGGGCAGATCCCCACTCCCTCCTGCCCCCCATTCCACCCCACTGCGGGAGGGAAGGAGGAGGACAGCACCACACAGCTCCTTGCAGCCCGTGGCTGCTCCCACCACGCCTCCTTGGCTCACCCCGAAATGATTTCCCAGCAGATTAAAGCCTTTCAATGACACCTCCGTGTCCGTGGTGTCCCCACACCACACGGGGGAGACCCGGGCGTGGCTCTCCTGTGGGAAATCCCTGGCACAGAGCCCACACCCCTTTGGTGCCTGATTGCTGGGCTGTCTGTCCTCCTTGCACGGCTGGGCACACACGGCAGCCTTTGGAGCTGGCACTGCAGGACAATGCCACAAACTGCCACGTGCCCATCGCTGTCCCCTGCAGCTCCAAACTTAAGGTAAAGCCTCCTCATATCCCCAAACACCTGCCTGGCAGGGCAGCCTGCAGCACAGGCAGGTTGGGGACAGGAATAAGCTCCCAAAGGTCAGCATGTGGTGTCCCCTGTAAGGCCAGCTCTGCACAGTGACCTGGCAGGGACCAGGAGGGCACAGCACAGGTCACAGCAAGGCTCAGCTGTGCCCACACCAGCCCTGCAGCAGCACCAGGTGCCCCCCACTGCAAATTCCTTCTCTGGAGAAGAGAAAGATGCCAGAGGGAACACAGAGCTGAGGGTACCAGCAAGCCATGGCCATCCCCACTGTTACCAATGGCGATTTTTTCCACAGGGATTTATTCCACCTGCCAGTAGGGCAGAGCAGCAGCTGTCTGTGGCAGGACCAGGCTGGCAGCAGGGCCAGGGCACCTCTCTGGGCACACCTGTAGGCAGGCAGAGCTGGTGCCCAGCACAGTCTGGAGCATTCACCAGAGATGGGGCATGCACTCATTCACCCACTTGGCCCAGCCCCCAGCGCTGGGCAGGGCTGTTTTCTTCAGCACATTTTCCAGGGCTTAGCTGGAGCTTAAACAAACCCAAAGGAGGAAGTTCCAGACTCCCCAGCCCTGGAGCTTGCTCTCCTCGTGCTGTTTAACACAGCCCCAGCTCCTCACACGTGCTTTAACCCACATTACCCACGGCCAAGAGGTTATCTGCACATCCAACACCGCTGCTCCCTGGCAGGCAGCAAACCTCGGGCTCCAGAGATAACACACACAGCTCTGGCAGCCTGCAGGTTTCCAGCCCCACAGCCTGAGCCAAAGGCTCTCCCAATCCTCCCTCTTCACGCCTGTTCTGCAGCCTCCAGAGATTAAAGAAGTCTCCACCACGAGCAGTCCCCTCTCTAACAGCCAAGGGGATGGGAAACACTTTTTGCACGGCCAGATTCCTGAAGCAGGTTGATTTTCCTGGAAGTTTCCCTCAGGGCTCCCGTTCAGCTGCTCCTCACCCTCCCAGCTCTGACAGAGAAGGGTTCCAGTGGCTTTCTGGGCTGCCAGGGGGAGCCGGTGCCCTGTGCAGAGCCCTCCTGGGGCCCTGGGGCAGATTCCAGCCTGGAATCCCCTTCGGGAGGGCAGGGTGGGACCGAGCACACCCCGAGGCTGTCAGCTCTGCTGGAGACAGTCCAAAGAGCACACAGGCCCTTCCCTGACCTTCCGGGGGGCTGTGGGCAGACCTGGGCTTTTCCAGAGCTGGCCCCTGTGCAGTGCAGATGTGCAGCCCACCAGGGAGGGGCTGGGAGCCTGCTGGGGCCAGCAGCTGAGAGCTCCCTTTGCATCACACAGGATGAGCCCATCCTGCCAACCTGCTGCCTGCAGATGTTTGCTGAGAGGAGGGCAAAGCCCCCCAGGCATTGCAGAGCAGCACCTGCTCCCAGCTTTCAGGCTGGGCACCTGCTCCCAGCTGTGCCCATTCCCTAGGGATGGCATTCCCTGTGCCCATTCCCAGCACCCTCTGGGGGGGAAAACCTTTTCCTAATTCCAACCTAACCCTCTCTGACACAGCTCCAGACACTCCCTTGGGTGCTGTCACTGCTCACCAGAGCAGAGAGATCAGGGCTAGCCCTTGCACTGCCTCTCATGAGGAAAGTGCAGACCTCAAAGTCTCTCCCATCCCCTTTTCCCCACCCAAAAAGCCAAGTGACCTCACCCACTCCTCTTATGGCCCCACTAGACCCTTCACCCTTTTCTCTGGACACTCCCCAATAGCTTTACATCCTTTTTTCCCTTATTTCCAGGAGGCCCCAGCAGTGTGGGGGAACAGCAGGGAGGGGGCAGCAGGTTCCCCCTTGGGCAGCACTGCAGGCCTGGCCACACACCCGTGCAGTGGCTGTGCTGGAAATAGGATGAGGCTCATTCCCTGGGGCCCTCCATTGATTTCCGTTGCCTGACGACAGGAGAGCTTTCTAATCCTATTAACTAAACACCCTTTCAAGCAGCACTGGGGAGAGTGCAAAGGGGACTTGTATAAGCAGTCACAGCAGCACCCAGCCCCAGTAAATGCTGGGCAAAAGCCCCAAAAGCAGGGCTGGGACACCCACAGTGGCCTGGGAGGGGTCAGTGCTGGCCAGCACAGGGAAAATTCGGATCCCACCACGAAACACAGGCTCTGGCTGCAGGTCACTGAGCCAGCAGACTTTGCACAGGGACACAGTGCCCACACAGGCAAATTCACACAGAGCAGCTGGCCCCTGAAATGCTGACAAATATCGCTGCACCTGGTCCTGCTTGTGGGTGTTTGACAGCAAAAGATACACAGCTCGGGCCAAAATATAGAAACATTCCGTGGGAGAAAGGGAATTTCCTTGCTGCTTTCTAAGGAGAAAGGACACATTTCATCCTATTTGTAAAAGGTTTGGAGAGTGCAGCCCTCCTCCCACCAGTTAGCCAGAGTGCGGGGGAAAAGCCATAAATGGAGCACGCAGGGGATGTAAAATCCCGATTTCTGAGCCAGTCCCGGGTACCCAGAGCCGTGCTGCATTTCCGTGGGAGCGGGAGAAGCCCCCAGGCTCTGCTGAGCTCCAGGGAAACGCTGCTGAGCCACAGGCAGGGACAGGGATGGAGCAGCCGCGGGTCCTGCGGCCGCACCTCCCTCCCAGTGCCACGGCAGGGGCTGCGCAGAGCAGCGATGGGAGCCCGGCTGGTGCCTCACCCGGCTGAAATCCCTGCGGGATCCTCCGAACTGCAGCTGGGGATGTCCACAGCCCGAGGGGGAGGCTGTGCGCTGCGGCAGCAGGGACACTGTGTGCCTTTCCAGCAGCAGGAGCGCACCTTCCCCCGGCTGTGGCAGCATTTATCAGCCATCTCCCCTTCCTCTGCCTTTAGTTATTCACACAGCGTCGCAGAGTGCCGGGGCTGCTGTTTTCCCTGACGGGTTATGGATGCAGAGGCACAGGATGGGCTCTGTGTCAGGGGACACGGTGCCACAGCACCACCAGCAGTGCCACACACGCAGGGACAGCACAGGAGGCTGGGCACGTTCTCCTAAACAACCCCTTCCTCCTTTGGGGTTTATCCCAGCGGGGTAAAATCAGCTGCTCTCCATGAGCACCGGGGGAGGAGAGTGTCCAACCCAACACCGGACACAGGCTCTGCCTCCCAAACCCCCAGCAAGGCACAAAACTGGCACCAGCCCCGTTATTCTGGTGGCACCGAGGACGGCACAGCCACCAGAGGAGCCTTCCTGTCACCATGGAAATGCTGAACGGGAGGGCTTGAAGCCTGCTGGGACTTTCAACCTCTGCCAAGAAAAACAGGGCCCTTAGAACATCCACAAGCTCTCGTTTGTACGAGGGGAAGGCTTGTGCTCACTGCTGGTCATGGGGCAGAAAATGTGGGACTTCTCCCAGGGTAAAAACCTCATGGGCTGAGATAAGAACAGCTTAATAATTGAATAATAATAATAATAAAAATGATGATTATGATGATGATGATGATAAAGAAAGGACAACCAGCCTCACTCCTCCAGCCTCCACACAGGCAGAGCTCAACCCCACCCGGGTACTGTTCCTGCCCTGGGCCTGCTCCCCTCTCCCACAGACACCCCCCAGCTGGGGCAGCAGCAGCCCCTTTCTGAGCCTGCACAGCAAACTTTGCACACCTCGAGCACAATCATCACCTTGAGAAGCCTCTTCCATCCCCTCCCAGCAGATTCCACCAATGGCTCTGCCCGTGGGGCTGCCCAAGCTCCTTGGAGAGGGGCTGAGAGCAGCCAAGGTTCCTTGTAATTCAGGGCTGTGGCTGTGTTCTATTCCCTATAATTCAGGGCCATGGCTGCGCTCCTTTTCCCTGTAATTCAGGGCCGTGGCTGTGTCCTGCTCCCTGTCATTCAGGACACGCAGCATCCTCCATGCCCAGGGTGTTCCTGCCTGCCCTGGCCTTTGCCCTGGCTGCCCGTGGTTGTTTTTCACGGGGCTGTCACATCCCCGGGGAGCTGAAGAGCTGTGGGACACAGCCGAGAGGGACAGGCAGGAAACACTCGGTGGGAAATCCGCCGCGGGATGGAGCCAGCGGGGCCAAAGGAGCAGGGCAGGGCGGCTGCTGGAGGTTTCAAAGGGATCTCCTGGCTGCGCTGAGGGATGACCTCGACCTCCCCGTTCCGTGCTGAGGGCTCGCACGGAGCCGGCCGGGCTCCTTCAGCGCCTTGCAGGGTTTGCTTCCTGCCTCCAGCCCGTGTTTATGGCAGGGGAATGGGAAACAGAGCGGGGCTGCACGGAAAAGGAAAGATAAAAAGGGCCAGCGGATGTCCCCAGAAGCCAGACTGGGCTGGCAGGGGGGTGTCAGCCCACACGAGAGCAGGGTCACACTGTCACATCCCGAATCCCGGGCACAGCGTCACCCCCAGGCTGTGCCAGCGACCTGCACAGCCCCTCCAGGATCCCTGTGACCCCTGGCCAGCCCCCAGCTATGTCTGCACCACACCTCGCTCATCTCCTCCTCCTCTTCTCTAGACCCTGCAGGGGGGTGTGGGGCCTGATCTGGGGTGCCTTGACATCCCCCACATGTTCTGCCATCCCAGAGCTCTGCCACCACACCTAAAGCTTCTGGTTTTCCTCAGATGCCACACAGGGCAGGACAGACCAAGGAAAGGCTTCTCCACCCTCTCTGGCCCATCAGGGCACCACTGCACCCCTTCCTTCTCCCCAGCCCCTTCCCCCTGCTCCCCCTTTCTCCCATCTTTGGAACCTCTCTGCAGGCAGGGCGGTGAAGGACATTGAATTACAGCTGCAGCTCTTGCAGGGAGCGTGTGAGGTTCGGCAGCTCCAAGCACAGGAGCCCTCAGGGCCGCAGCAGACCCAGGAGCACCGAGGGGGCTGTAAATCCTCGCAGAGGATGAACTCCCGCTGCACTGCAGGGCCTCGAGGGAGCGGAAACTCTGCGATCCCGCAGCTCGCCAGCTCCGAGCCGCCTCTGACGTCAGCTGTTGTCTACAAACTTTGCCTTTGAGCCGCGGCCAAGGCGAGCAGAGCAGCGGGGAATGGCAGCGAACATCCGCGGGGACACAGGGAACAGCCGCCCCCCGGCGCACCCGCGCCGCCCGGGGAGCCAAAAGGTCCCCAGGAAATCCAGGCACTTAAAAACGCGAATCGTCGAGGAAAACAAACAGATGGGCGAACCTCAGCGCGGGTCACGCGGGCTGGACTCGGACCAGAGGTCCCGAGGAAAACCTGTCAACATCTGGAGGCTCCGCCNCAGAGCTCTGCCACCACACCTAAAGCTTCTGGTTTTCCTCAGATGCCACACAGGGCAGGACAGACCAAGGAAAGGCTTCTCCACCCTCTCTGGCCCATCAGGGCACCACTGCACCCCTTCCTTCTCCCCAGCCCCTTCCCCCTGCTCCCCCTTTCTCCCATCTTTGGAACCTCTCTGCAGGCAGGGCGGTGAAGGACATTGAATTACAGCTGCAGCTCTTGCAGGGAGCGTGTGAGGTTCGGCAGCTCCAAGCACAGGAGCCCTCAGGGCCGCAGCAGACCCAGGAGCACCGAGGGGGCTGTAAATCCTCGCAGAGGATGAACTCCCGCTGCACTGCAGGGCCTCGAGGGAGCGGAAACTCTGCGATCCCGCAGCTCGCCAGCTCCGAGCCGCCTCTGACGTCAGCTGTTGTCTACAAACTTTGCCTTTGAGCCGCGGCCAAGGCGAGCAGAGCAGCGGGGAATGGCAGCGAACATCCGCGGGGACACAGGGAACAGCCGCCCCCCGGCGCACCCGCGCCGCCCGGGGAGCCAAAAGGTCCCCAGGAAATCCAGGCACTTAAAAACGCGAATCGTCGAGGAAAACAAACAGATGGGCGAACCTCAGCGCGGGTCACGCGGGCTGGACTCGGACCAGAGGTCCCGAGGAAAACCTGTCAACATCTGGAGGCTCCGCCAGCGCATCCCGCGGCAGCCGGCGCCGGGCGGGGCGGGGTGGATTTGAGTTTAGGAGCACCCAAACAGCTGCGGGCAGCTGTCACAGCCAGCCCTGAACGCTGTGACAGCCCAGGCACAGCGTCCCCGGCACGGGGATCTCGCTCCTGATGTGACAGCGGCGGCCGGGGAAGCGGCACGGGCACCTCTCGCTGCCCGGCCCGGCTGATGGAAAGGTCACACGTTCCTGTTGTTTACGGGGTGCTGGGGGACAGCTGAGGCACGGCCGGGCTGGTGACACCGGGGACAAGCACAAAAGGGAGCTGGGGGATCAGGGGTTTCTTTTTATAGGAAGGACGCGGTGATTGACGCGGCCTCGCTGAGCGATCCCACGGCGGCTCCGGGGTTGGACCCGGGATCCCCGAGGATGGAGCTGGCTCATGTCACTCATGTCACACAAGCACGGCTCCTCCTGGGTGAGCAATGCCCCAACACCGAGCTCTGCTTGTCCCAGCAGAGTCCAGTTTGGCGTGCTGGGCTATCCCAAGGAGCCGGATGCTGGCCCTGTCCCCGCTCCCGTCACCGCTGACCCTTCCCAGCGCCGAGGAAGCGAAGCCACGGCAATAATTCACAGGGAAAACAACAGTGCCATCTGCTGCACAGCCCCGCCGGGCTCGGGGCAGCCCCGGCCGGCCCACGCAGGGTCACACAGCCTGGCAGTCCCACCGGGGACAGCACAGCCCCAGCAGCGTCCCTGCAGTGGGAAGGCAGCCCCACAGCTGTGCTGACAGCCAGCCACAGCTGGATGGGCTCTGGTTTGCACAGAAAGCGCAGGGCAGCAGGAGGAGAGGCAGAGCAGAACGTCCTGGAGCCCATCTAGTGACTGCAGAGTGTGAAGGACATGGAGGAGGGAACAGGCTCACTTGGAAAAGCTGGCAAAACCTTCCCTATTAACACCCTGGACCTGAGACCCATCTTCCATCCTTTCTACAGGCAAGGGGAGAGGGGAAGAGAGACACAGCTCCTGACACTCACCAATACCTGGTGAGCTCCTTCACACCATCCTGAGCATCTCATGAGGAGAGAATTCCCAGATCCTGGCAGCAGGCACCATGCACTCCCCCAACCTGTGCTGTAGCACCCCAATATCCCAAGGAAACGCCAGGTTGTGGGGACACCTGGGAGAGCAGGGTCAGCCTGAGGGAGCTGGCAGCAGCTCCTCTGCCCCTCCAGGCTCAGCACCCATGTGCAGTTGCCAGTTCACCAGCCGTGCCCCACGAGTGGTGGCAGCTTGGTGGCAGGTGAAGCAGTTTCCCTGCACACATTGCCTGGAAAGCACGCTGGCATCCTCGTCAGATGGGTTGCTATAGCAATGGGAAAGGTATCAGAAGCAAAATCCATCTTGATGGCCAGTGCAGATTGCTTTGGAGATCACCACCTGAGACCAGAAGCCCTGATTGCCCCGGTCAGGTCCAGCAGTCAGGCACCATTTAGGGAACGACAGAGTGAAAACACCATGAGGAGATGAAAAACACAACCCCAAAGATGCCCAGAATAACCAAAGTCCTGAAAATCCCCTCATTCCTTCACTTAAAGAATCATCTCTGAGCAAACTGGCTCAGAGATAACACACTGCACTGAGCTTAGGGGTTGTCAGCTCCATCATTACAACATCCCAGAGATTTATCCTGGAGCCTGCAGCAGTCTCTGCATCCTCTGCTCATGTCTGATCAGCCCAGGCACACAGGCTCAGGCGTGAGTGGGAGCTCCAGATGGAGTGGCTGAGCCACGCCGAGGAGGGGCTTTGCATCCCTCCACCTGCTGCCCCCCAGCCCCTGCTGCCAGCTGGACCCTTGTTTGCTGTCACTTGTTGCCAGCTCACCCCCCTGCCCCTGCAGAGCAACACCAGGAGTTAACTCTGAGCCACTGGAGCCACTTCAGAGGCTGGGAGCAGATGAAAGGAAAGACAAAACCAAATTCAGCTCCAGCCGTGCTCGCTCCCTGTGTCCTGCCCCCAGCCAGCCCAGGACTGCTCATCCACCATCTGCTCCCTTCTCCTGCCCAAACGGCCAGCAAGGGACAGAGGGGATGAGCCTGCAGCTTTGGGAGCTTGGTTCAGGATGGAAGCCACCTTCTGACCCAGCTCAAGGGCAGGTTTCCATTTCAAAGGCTGAAATTCACCCTTGCACATGAACCTTTGCTTTCACATGTCAGGACACCTGGAACAACACACCTGCAGCACTTAGAGATGAAAAAAAAAACTCTCCTTGTTTGCTCAGCTTATTTACTTTGCAACACTCAGTTTTACCAGTTGTTTGTGTGGGTCTTTCCCTTAGCAACCAGGGAGAGGAACATTTACAAGGCATAAAAAATGTAGCTGTACAGCCCTCAGAACGGGCAGGGTGCGGCTGCGGGTGCAGCTGGAAATTCCTCTTAAGTGGTGGCCACAAACAACGGGACCTCAATGAATTGCACCCCTTAAAAGGCAGAGTGGCTCATCCCCTCCAGCAGGTAGAACCAGGACTTTAAACCTCTGCTCTCTACCCACACAGGATCCTGGGCTTGGAACAAATATCTCTGCGTGTCTTAGTTTACCCATATAAAATATACCTATGAATAAATATCTACAATAGGGCAAGCGTAAAAAAGTGACAGGAAGACTAAAGATGAGACCTTAATGCAAAACATTCCATAGGATGCCATGTGCATTCCCCAACCTGGGAGGCTGAGCTCTGGACATCTTTTTCTAGACAACCTTACACCTTCAATTTTTTGCATCTCCCAGCAAGATCAATCCTCCTATTCCATAATGACAGAAAATTCTTGGTTTTGATCCCAGGCAGGGTCAAGACCCAAATTCCAGCATTTTAGTTGCCAATCTCCTTTTCCAAAGGGACGTGCCACCATCCAGCACACACTGGTGTGTGGCACTGGGGCCTGCCTCCCACATGTGCCCCCCAGAGAGCTAATTCAGCTTTTGTTTATTGGGCTGGACCAAGGTGAACAAGGCCCAGACCAAACAGACCCACGAGGTGCAGGAGGCAGCTCTGGAATGCACATTTTCCAGTCCAAAAATGGATCCCAGGCCTCTTCTCCAGCACAGCATCAGCCCTTCCCTTTATTCATTCCTGGTCTCCAAGGAGCCATTGCTGCCCACTCACCTTCCCAGCACCCCCACAAGGGCAGCACAGCCCCTCCTTCCCAGGGATGGGATCAGGAGAGGAACAGCAGAAGGGGATGAGAAAGTCAAAAGTCAGAGGAGCATCAGGACCAAACCCAGGGTCACATTCTGGGACCAGCCACAAAATTCCATACCTTTGCTTCATCCTCCCCTACCCCAAAGGAACCAATGGCTTTGGGAGAGCAGAGCTTTAGCCCACCTCGGCTCGGTTTAGCTTCTTTGGCCTCATAAAGGCACCAGGCAGAGACAAGGGACCCGCTGATGCCACTTGTCCTGAGCGGTGCCAGGGGGGCTGGCCCTGGCTTGGCACGGCACGCAGCAGTGCCAGCCTGCCGGCAGCATCGCACAGCACAGCGGCTGCTGCAGCATCGCAGCGCCCTCAGACCCCGTCCCAAACTGCGTCCCTTTCCTTCCCAATCCTTCGGCTCCTCTCCTCCCAGCCGCGTTAAGCATTACACAAACAGAAAGCTAAAAAATTAAGGAAAAAACGTTGAAAACCAGACTTTCCCCCACTCTCTCGGTAAAGCTGCTGCTTCTCCGCTAAAGCCCCCGCTGCAGAGCAGGGGCCCGGGCTGCTGGCACGTACAGTGACCCTGTCCCCAACAGGCAGCAAGGGACGGACACTTGCAGCTCCAGACCCCCGGCAGAGCCCCCCGGCTCCCCGGCACCGCGCACCCATCACTCACCCGCCGCGGACACGCGTGGGCCACCCTGAGCCCCGTCTAACGAGGGTCCTGCAGGGCACCGAGCCCGGCAGCAGCGCCCCGAGCCGGGGGCATTCGGGGGGACAAAGCCGGCGGGTGCCCCGCGCACTCACCTGGGTGTCGATCATCATCGTGCCCCGCTCATAGCCCCAGCGCCGCGCCGAGAGCCGCTGGCCCCGCTGCGGGTGCCGGGGCCTCTCTCAGGGCCCTTGGGCGCTGCCCGGCGGCCGGGGGCGATGCTCCGTGCCGGCCATGGGCCCCCCCC
>VWYP01003854.1:92651-159366 GCA_013400435.1 Pycnonotus jocosus | reverse complement strand
CAAACAGGAGAAGAGCTCGGGGCCGTGGCTGAGAGAGACCCCCGGGCTGTGCCCCTCCGGGAGGAGAGGCAGGGAGCCAGGGCACCACATGAACCGCCGGCAGCGAAACGGGGCACGGGGGGACCCCCGGGCAGCCCTGCCGGAGCTGCGGGCGCACGGTCTGTGCGGGAGCCGGGGAGCAGCGGGGTTGCCCTGGAAACAGAGCGGCTCCGGTCCCCATCGTTTGTCATCGTGAGGCCGATGACACGAGCCATTACAGCGATGGCAGGGGGGGAAGGAGCCGGGAGAAAGAGGCGTCAGCCCATGGCCGGGTGCTCCTGGGCACCAGCACCCCGCGCCGGCCCCAGCAGCCATCCCCCTTCCTGCAGGGTGACAGCGGGAATGAGCGACAAGGCACAGCCCATCGCACCTGACCGTCCCGCTGCTCCGGGGCTCCGGGCCAGCGGAACCAGCAGCTCCAGCTGGGGAGAGCAGCCAGGAAAGCAAAAGGTGCTGCCAGGGCTCGGGTTCTGGCACTCGATGCTGCTACATCGACTAGAGCAACATCATTCTAATTATAGCAACGGTGTCAGCGCTCGACAGTGAGAAAAACACGCACTTCAAAAGGTCTAGAACTGTGTAATTTGCTGCTGGCAAAACTCACCAAAAACCACACCGGAATGAAGCACTTTTAAAATGCAATTTGTACTCATCTGTCTCGCTTTAAATTGGCTGAAGGTTCAGGGGAGCAGGGGGATGAGGTGGGCATACAAGCAGCAGAGATTTGTGGTTGAAACTGCCTTTCTACTCCTGAGGCTTTACGCTAGTTTTACACGAAACAGCGACATTTGGTGGATCTATGTTTAACCTAAATATAGCACAGGGAAAGTCACGTCAGTACAGCAACACTCGTGGAGAAAGGAGGGAGTCTGGTGGGCAGGCAGACACTCAAATGTCACTCTTCAGATTGTTTTTCTAGTGATGCTTCCCTAAATCATTTGATTGTGTGGAGCAGAACTCCAGGGCTGGGAATTTACCGTGAGTAAAGTACAACCCAAAGCACTCCTGTGAGTCCTTCTCCAGTTCCTGCTGTCCCCAGAATGGCCTGTCACTGTCAGTGTCACTGTCACTCCACCTGGAGAGCAGCTGTTGCTCTGTGTGTGTCACCCCCGGGGTCCCACGGGGACTTGCTGGGGCAGGAGATGAAGCAGAGCAGGTGGGATTCAAGTGAGAAATTAATAACCTTGGTGCTAAGAGCTGCCCTTTGAGATTAGAGCAAATCCTCACTGAGTGACGCTGTGCAAACACAGAACAAGAGGCAGAGACAGTCCCTCCCTCAAAAAGCTGAACAGGTGAGGAGACAAAGGGCAGGAGAGTGAACCCAGCAACCCTGGCAGAGAGCTCCCAGCCTTCCAGCTCCTTTCCACCACCATGCTGCTTCAGCTGCACGAAGCCAGCCAGGTGCACGTGGCTTTTCCACAAGCTGGCTATGTGCAGGGAATGTGGAACTGATGTTCTTGCCCCTCCTCATCCCCCTCTGCTCAAAGATCATCTCATTTCCGTGCCCCACAGCCACAGATCTCACCCACAGAAAGTTTGACTAAGCCAGTCCTTTTGTAACTGGTGCTGTGTGGTACAAAAATGACATTTCTGGTCAAAGCTGTCAGGGAACATCACCTATGGGAGGGTTATGGGAAATCCAAACAGGAGTGGAAAAGAATCCTAATCTGGCTAAGTGGAAATTATTCTTGTCCTGTCAGTGGGGAGAATGAGAGGAGCTCAGTCTGGCCCCACCTCAAATCATGTTCAGTGCTGGAAGTTTCTGTTTCTCACCACACAGAGAAATTTGCCCTTTGGGGGTGGATTCACTGGGCAAGACAGCAGCAGGGAGAAGGAAAGAAACAGCCTGTCAGATGGGTGCTTAAATTAGAGGGACAATGAATGATGAGTCTGTTCCAGGCGAGCAGAAAGGGAGGGAAGGAAAAAGGGGCCCTGGGGAAGGCAACAAGCTGCTGATCTGAGGCTGGGTTAAGGGCTCGAGTGGGAAATACCTTGAGAGCACAACCACATCCTCAGGCAGTGGGGTTTATTCACACGTGGTGACTCAGTTTCCACGCAGCTCCCCACATTTCTAAGTCCAAATTCCTTTAGCAGGAGAACACGTAGGACACCACCATCCCCTGTGGTGAGTGGAGGGAGGCAAGAGTGACACTGTGCTGCCTTCCTGCCGTGTGCCTCAGTTTCCCCACTGTGCCCTGGCTGTGGGTGGGGAATGCACAGCAGAAAGCAGGTCCTGGTGAAGCTCCCACAGTGCACACGAGCCTCGGGCTGCACAAAACAAATTGGGAGAAGGAAAGCTCACTGCTGCTGCTGCTGCTGGTGGTGGGGGAAGGGGATTAATCAGCAGGAGATGACAACAGAAGTCCAGCCGTTCATTAATTAGAGGAGGGCACGAGCTGATTCAGGGAGCAGCTCCCACACAGCACTGTGGGTTTTGTTGGCTTTTTTTTTTTTCTGCAGACATTCTCCTGCTCCCTGGAGGCACAGGGAGATTGTAGGTACTGCTTCAAACCACAACCCTGTGGAGCAGAACTGTGTCTCACAACACAAGCCATTCCCCTGGGGAGAAGCTGAGGGCCTGCCAGGAAAATAAACATGTTTGGCACAGCACAAACCAGGCCATTATGGTGTCAATCAGAGGGCTGAGGATTCGGCCAAAAGGCAGCTCGGATGCAGAGCTCAGACCAAGCCCTTCACAATATTTTTCAAAACAGGTACCCCAGAAACACAGACCACCCTCTATCACCCATCAGCTGTGCTGCAGAACTTCCTCTCACCGAGGATTTATGGGTATCTGCACTGTGGAATTCAATAATTAACATGGCAGAATGAAGCCCCATTGCTGCAAATCCAAAGCAATTTCCAGCAGAATTAAGGCATAAGGGGAATTGGCCACTGGCACAGCTGATCTACGGATTTGTGGCTGCTACGGAACTTTGTGTTTTTCTTGGAATCTGAATACTTTTCTACGAGGTCTAGCCCAGCCCAGCTACATACTGACACCAGGAGATAAAATTATCTGGCTTGTCCTGTGCAGAGCAGACTGGATAGCTCCTTCTGGCTGGTAAAGAATCCATATGAATACATGTATAATTAGCATAATGAGAAGCCAGTTTCAGCATGGCCTTGAGGCAGTAACTCTTTAACAAATAAGAAACAGGCAGTATTAATCTTGGGCTGGTTGGAAATGTATCTTTCTGGAAATATTTGGAGAAGTATTTTTCTTCACCATTTTGGCTTAGATGAGATGCCTGGTTACCCACCATCCATGGCAGGGGTTTCAGCTCTGGTTTAGTTATGTAAAAGGGCATCTTCCTCCTGCATCACATCACTAAAAATAGTCTGGAGAAAATGTAATAAAGACCCTTTGCTGGATTAAGCACAAATCAGCCAACCCAGCTGCCACGGGGGCTTTGGGGCTGGAGGTATTTCAGGTACCTTATCTATATTATGGGTCCGTGAAAGCTTTTCTAATTAGTCTTCTGGAAGATGAAATGCCTGCAATGACAGTGGCAAGTGCCATTTCCAGCCTGCTCGCAGGACTGAAATGGCTCGTTAAGTCATCTGCAATCAGTGGTGGGGCCCTAAAGCTTTGAATACTTGATTCGCTGCCATACAGCAATTTTCTCATGTGAGGAGAAGCAGGAACAGTCAGGCACCTCTTCTCTATTTTCCCTCTCTCTGCCAAATGAGCTTTTTCTTCCCCCTTTTCTTTCTTTCTCTCTCTTTTTTTTTTTTGCCTTTCCTTTTTTTTTTTTCCCTGAACTGTTCCCTTAGAAACAGCCCATTCACCCTTTCACCCTGCTCCTCCTCTCCCCGCTGAGCGCTGCCGCTCCCCGCAGCTCCCGGGGCCTCTCTCCTGCTCCCTGCCAGTGAAGAACAGCGACTGACGCGCTCAGCCCTGTGGCAGCAGAGGGAGATGATGTTGATGGCAGCGCTGCTGTGACAAGGGAGGTGGCACTGGCAGCCCCGTGCTGTGACCTCAGCTGGCAGCCGCAGCCGTGGCTGCTCCCCCCCGTGCTCACCCGAGGGAGCTGTCAGGCTCTAAACGCCTGGTTCAGCTCCTCAGCACATCCAAGGAGAGAAAATGTTAACCCCAGCCCACTTCCAGCTCTGTGCCGAACCCCCAGCTTCACCAGAGCATTTCATTACAGAATGAAATCACCGTTTGCTGGAAAGGCATCAGCCCGTGCTGTCAGCTCCAGCAGCTTCTCGCCAATTTATTTCACAGAGCTCAGAAAAATTGGAAAGGGCTGGAGCAATGGAGAGGAACACGAACATCTCGAAACCAGATTTTCTGTGTTGGAAAAGATTACACGATCCACAGAGACATGTGACCCAGGGAAAAGGTTCAGAGCACATCTGCGATTGAAATAAACCCGAAGAAGTTCAGTCTGCTCTGAGCTGTGCCAGTTCTGTCTAAACTTGGGTCTCCAAAGCACAGGCTGGAATTTGGGAGATAACTGCTAGATGAGTTCACACTGTTTGTCCTGTCACACCAGGGCTCTTACTGGCAATGCCTGGCACCAGCTCTCTGCTGAGAAGGTCCAAGAAATCCTGCTGCACACCAGTCAGGGATAACGGGCTCCAGAGTGCAAGTTTCCTCCTGATTCTGACAAAAGATGTTAATTGAAATCGCAAAACAGGAAAATTTATTGCCCTGCAACGTTCTCTTCTTTTAAAGTGAAAAGGTCTTTACCAAAACCCAAGGTCCTCTCCACAGGAACGTCAAACACCATTTTGATCTTGTTAAGCTTCCACCAGGCCTCAGGAAAACATTCAGGCAAAGGCAACTACAGCCATGTATTGGGTAACTGGCCTTTTGGATGGTTTTTTGTGTGTTACAGCCTCAAGCAGGATGTATTTACAAAGAGTGGGAATCCTGAAACCTTTTCATTCTCACCTGCACTTTGACTGCTGCTTCTGAAATGCGTTTAGACTCTGTTCTCCAGAGGAACTATCCACACATTCCCTTCCCAGTTTGCTCCTACCAGGAACAAAAACCCCATGGTGAGGCACACTCTGCAGCACCTAATTTTGGTGAGTTTGGTTGCCTGGAGGATCCCTCTGCAGGGATCAGACAGTCAATTTCGGATCTCTTTGTAGTTCTTATTCACCGTGGAAAAACGTATGAGGCGGATTTGGGGGGGCTTTGGCTTCCTGTCGTCCCATATGTACTCTGGAGAAAGCACCTTGGAGGGTTTGTGGGACAGGAAGTGCCTGTTGAGGTGGCTCTCCTCCTGCCAGGCTGCCACGATCCCGTTGGCTTTGTCTGCCAGGATGGTCATGTGGCAGGTCTTGGTGAACTCATAGACCTTCTTGGTGGATCCTCCAAACACAGCCCCTCCGTAGTAGAAATCCCCTTCTCCCTCAGGGATGAAGGCTGCCGAGGAGCTCCTCCTCTCGTAAGGGAACTGCTCTCGTGGCACTTTGAAGTAGCCAGGGTGGATGGCTGCCACGGTGTCCCCCAGGGTCTCGGGGCCCCAGGGGTTGTGGAACACCATGTCGATGTCCAGGCAGAAGAGGTACTGCACCTCGCGATGGCTCACCCGGGCCACGTGCTGGTTGATGGCCTCCATCCTGCGCATGGAGATCTCCTGCCAGCTGGAGTATTTCTGGATGGGGACGGTGACCAGCCTGCGGCCCCGCTGCAGCTGGGCTCGGGGGATGCTCTGGGGGCTGTCTGTGAAGATGTAATAGTTCACCTGGAAGCCCCTCATGAAGTGCTGCTCCGCCGACTCCAGGAAGCGACGCACGAACCTCGTGTACCTGCACAGACACAGCCCCTGGAGAGCACAGCAGGGACAGGGAGGGTCTTTTTGCAAAAGTGTGGAGTGATAGAGCAAAAGGGGAATGGCCTTCAGCTGAAGGAGGGCAGGGTTAGAGCAGATATGAGGAAGGGATTCTTCCCTCTGAGGGTGGGGAGGCACAGGTTGCCCAGAGAAGTTGTGGCTGCTCCATCCCTGGAGGTGTCTAAGGACAGGTTGGTGCAGCCTGGTCTAGTGGAAGATGTCCCTGCCCATGGCAGGGCGTGGAAGGAGATGAATTTTAAGGTCTCTTCCAACCCAAACCATTCTGGGATTCCAAGGGGATGCGTGGTGCATTATGAATGTTAGTGAATGCAAGACAAGGAGTGAGGAGAACTCACTGATTATCACTGCAAGAATGCACACACTACACATGCAGGAGGGTGAGGAATAAGTGGATTATCCCCATTTTGACCAGCTCAAATTCCCAAGCCACCTGCTAATTCCAAAAAAATACTGCCCACACCTCAGGTACCCCAAGTGTTGTCACCCCGTGGGCTTGTGTGATTGCAGACACACTACACGGGCACAAAACCCCCCTAGAAACTGGGACAAACATCAGGAAAAGGAAAGCCAAAAATCATCTTTGCACAGAGGAAGGGCATCACCCCAAGAGCTGTGTCCACTGAGTGCTTCCCTTACTTTCCAACAGCAAAGGCTGTTACCCCTATGGTGAGGTTCAGGGGTCTGTAGGCACTGTCCAGGATCTCAGGATCAAAGGTCCCTTCCCAGACGATGGGGGCCAGCCACGGTGTGACTGTCAGCACATCCTGGCGCCTGAAGGGGGCAAAACCCAGAAATGTTAATGAAATGCAACTGTTCCTGTTGGTTTCGAGGCCAGTGAATGGGAAGGAAGCAGCTAGAAGAGTGTGTGAATCAGCATTAATTCGCCATGGAGGGTATTAGCCTCAGATATTTTCTCCCTGCGCTCTCATTTGAGGTTACAGAGCATGGACATTTCAATTCCTGGGCTGAAATTAAGCACTTTAACACATCAGCAAAAACCTGAGGATCTGCTAAAATCTCATTTAAGGACTTTGCTGCTGAGGAGAGTTTAATGACCACTGAACTCTCAGAATGGGAAGCTGTGCCTATTTGCTATCAGCCTGCTGCAGATTGCTACATGCAGATTAAAACACAAGTAATAATAATATGAAAATTACTATAAAAATATACCCCGTTGCTGTGTTATTAAAACACAGCTTGCAGCATGACAGCTTATTTTTCCAGCATTTATATATAGCTCCAACACATTCAGATATAATTTAAAATGCTGTATGGGAGCCAGCATTCGAATGTGTAAAAAAGTTAGAAAAAACCCCTTAATCTCCTGTGAGGGAAGTAGAAATACTGAATATAAAACAGCAGAGTCTGATTCTGCCCTATTACAGCTCTGTTTCAATTTGCTGCTTTGTTTTCAGTGTTTCATTGTTACCTTTTTGATTTTAAAAGGAGGTGTCATTTATGGTGGAATTCACCCCAGCCTGCTCACATTCACTGCAGACCAGGAGCTGGAGCCCTCTGCTAACGAAATTTGTCACAAACAGCATGTGGCCATGCTTGGGGGCTGCCAGGCTCCCACCTGACACAGTTCCAAGGCAAAGCAGCACCAGAACCAAACTGGGGCAGCTGTGGGGAGCAGCCTGGTGCTTCAGGCAGCAGATCCAGGCAGATCCTCCAACCCAGAGCTAATACTTTCAGTCTGAGAGGATACAAGAATAACAGTTTGACTCCTTCCTACAGCAAGGCATGTGATTGAAAGATTAAATTATACAGGAAGAAGAATTTGGTTGGGGAAAATGTACTAACTGATCCATTCTGTTTCTGGGTTGATTATCCTTTTTTGTTTTGGAGAGGGAAGGAAACATGCATGCTCACTTCTCTAAGCTTTTTAAATTTAATTTTAAAGGGCTGCTCTGGGTTTCCCAATGAGTCATGGTCATCCTCTCAGTGCCAGTGAACTCCCTGCAGAAGACACAGAGCATGAAAAGATTTAAGGTTCTCCCCTCGTTTAGCCCAGCATATACCAGCTGATTTAGCACAGAAATTTATTCCAGTATGGAAGAAATGTTCAGGCTGAGCACATCCTGAATATGTGGGGGAAATAATGTATATATGTGTGTATAATATATACATGTGGGTGTGTGTGTGTACCGACAGGGCGTGTTTGTTAACAGGCAAAAGGTTGTGGTTGTTGAAGGTGAACTGCTCCAGATCAAAGGTCACAGGAGCAGGGCCAAAGGAACCTCTGACAACCTGAGCAGCACAGAGAGTTTGTCCAAGCCACTTCTTCGTGCTGCTGTCCCAAATCTTCCCTTAAACTCCCTGCTTTGGCTGTGTCTCAGGGTTTTGTCTGTGTCTGCTGAAACCTCTGCTGAAGGTCAAATAGAGCACAGAGCTTTATTTTGCCCTGAAATGGGTTCAAAGCTCTCCCACAGCTGGCTCCAGAAGGTATTTCCCACTTATAGACACTACAGATCTCCCATCCCAAACAGAGTTCCTGGCCATGACAGAGTGTGTGTGTGTGCTAATGTAATAACTGAGAATTAACAGTAAGGGTGTTAATAAGTGTACAGGAACCAAACCCAACCTTAGAGCAGCACAGGCAGCTGCTGACACACCCCTGTGTGGGATTCTCATGGAGCAAGGTCCTGCTCAGTGTGCCCCAGGACTCTGGAACTGTGAGTGCTGCAAAGTGCCCAAACCAAAGGCAGCAGAAGCAAAGTTCAAACAGAGAAACTTACTTTGGCGCCAGCACTCTTGGCTGCTGATAAAATAATCTGTAAAAAGGAAGAAATATCCATTGAATAATACATGGATATGCCTGGAAGAGAGGAACAGCAGTTTAAAGGTCAGGAGATAAAAAGCCAGTACTTACTGGGGGAAAAGCTGGATTAGCTTCTCTTCTGTGTATTGGAGTTTCATGGAGCTGCATGATGGGGCAGGAAAAGAAAGGGATTGTTATGCTTTTCTTAAAATATCAGCCAAGCTTGGCTTCAGGACCTGCTGCTGCACTGACAGCTGTCCAAATCCAGCTGCAGCTGCTGTGGACACTGCCCTGCCTGGCCCAGGGTTAGGCATCACCTGCACACACCTCCAGGGCTGCCAGGCAAGGGACAGCTCTGGGAAGGACACAACAGGGACAGAGAGATGCTGGCAGCAATCCCAGTCTGTGGGGACGTCAGGGTTTAGAGGTCAAAATCCACGTGGGACTGTCAGCAAAGGTCATGTGTGTTCTCTATGCCCTGCAAAACTGTTCCTGGTCACCTGGAGGGCTGAACTACCTGAAATAATCACATTTCCAACAGCATTCAGAGAAATAAGCACCTGACCAGACATAGTGGTTTGGAAAGGGCTGGAATAATCAGAAAGACCTCCATGAAACTTTTTTTTCTTTTTTTTTTTTTTTTTTTTTTTTTTTTTTTTTTTTTTTTTTTTTCTTGGTTTGTTTTTTTTTTTTCTATTTTCATGGTTTGGTTTTGTTTTTACAGGAACAGTAGATCATGGGGAAAGCCATGGCTTGTCATGTCCCAGCTCTGGTGCAGTGAGGAGGTCACAGGGGACATGTCCCTGGTCCCTGCACAGTGCAAATTCTCTCCTGTGCAGCTCTGGGGGGGCTCTTGGCACTCAGGCTAGGTCAGGTACTGTTGGAATTCTGGAAACTTAGATTTTGGGGTTTTAGGATATAGCAATGCATGTGAGTCAAGATGGAGGGCTTTGGGTGCTGTCCAAAATCAAAATCTACATTTCTGTGTTATTCATCCTGACCTTGGCAGAGAAAAAGAAACCAGAACTGTAATAACAAGGCAGAGCAGTTTGCAGGGCCCAAGAAACCTCAGAAGTTCCTCTTCATTTGTTCAGGTCCAGAGCTGAAGTGCTGCCAAGGCACAAATGCATCCATGGAGTTGGGGGAGAGCACAGAGCTCAGAGGGAGGAAGAGGAGCACGATGAGGACTGGGGGGTTATTCCTGACTGTGCCAGAGCTCCTCCTGTGCCTGTTCCTGTCTCCCCTCTGGTTTAGGTGTCTCTGTGCAGTGAGTGGGTACTCAAAGCACAGTAGTGCATGTGCAGGTGAGTGGTTACACCCTGATGACAAAGCTGCAATAATTTTTTTAGTCCTGGGCTCTGTGACCCACAACAAAGAAAGCCTCCCTCACCTGTGCAGGCCCAGAGCTGCCCTGCAGGGCAGGCAGGCCCAAACAGCATGGTTAGCTTTTTGTTTTAAGAGTGTGACTAATTAGAGCTTCATAAATAAAGAACAAACGACTTGTTAATCACTGTTTGTGTTGTCAGTGAAGAATAGGACTGAAACAATGGTCTGTGTTACTCATTAGACACAAAAGAAAATACTTACAAGATTTCAGGGCAAGGAAGGTAGTAGGGCAGGTAGTGCACTTTTCCACGCCCAGTCATAGCCCTGTGAGAGCAAAGAAACATTTTAGGATAGGAAATATTGAAGGAAACCTTCCTAGGATTTGCCAAGATCACCTAAGGACCTGGGAAAGATTGTGAGAAGTAGCTCTGGTTAACCCCATGTCTACTTTATTAATTAGTGTAGGATCTGCTGTGTTCACATCTTAACACAAAGTCCTGCTGCTGAGGCAAGATGCAGATACCCACAAGGTGAAAACCCAGCAAATTGCAACACCATATATATGGGATAATTCAGAATAATTTTATAATTAATATTTTAATACTTCACAGAAATGCCTTCTCTCAGGTTCCTTTCCAAGGATGTTTGAGTTTGCTCCACAGAATCTATGAGCCATACTCAGAATATTCAGTTACAAAATTCTCAGTGTTTGAGAGCAGAGGTGTCTGATAGTTACAAAGCTGTCCCTGCTGACACTGGAGTGAGTTGGGACTGAAGAGACAGAAAATCACCTCTGTCAAGGCCTGAGTGGAAATGTAACTGGAATATTCCATGCTTAAGCATTTGTTTGTGAGTCACTACAGCGTCAGCAGCCTGATTTGAACTCAGTTGCTCTTTCTTCCTCTTCCCCTTAGAGCCTTCTCCCTCTACCAGTGCTCCTTTATCTATTACACAAATATGTTGTTCCATAAAATCCACAGCTTTTATTTTTGTGTTCTATGGATTTCACCACAGGATCTACAGAGGATTTTTAGATATGACCAAGCTGGCCAGCAAATGCTTACCAGAAAACTGCAGCAACAACACCCAGGCAGAGGAGAGATCCCAGCAGCACCTTCCTGGACATCATGTCTTCTAGAGGAGAAGGAAAGGCACCTTCTGAATTCCAGCAGCTCTCACTCTGCAAAGAACAAACACACAGGGAAGAGGGCTGTAAGTACCTCGCTCCTCAGAGGATGAAGCTTCTTGGTAGTTTTTCATTGAGTTTTTCTGGAGTGATAAACACACAAGGCATCAGACTGTAAGAGCCAGGGTGCTGATGAAATATATCTGAGCTAGTTCCCCATTTCAGGGAGCTTTCACTCCAGCTCTAGTGCATGGAGAGCCTTTCTGATTTGCTTCCACTTTCTGTAGATTCCATTTTTTTTCATCTCAAGCACACACCCTTTGCAATTGAATCAAATCCCCCAGCCCAGTCCTATCAGAGAGCTAACACAGTTATCACCTGAGCTAATAAAATCCACCTTTCACAGCCCAGTAAGCACCAGAGGCACTCCCTGCAAAGGTGCCAGTAGCAAAGGTAAACTGAGCTGTGAGACCAGCAAAGAAACATTTCACAATCCTAATGCAGGTTGGGTAAAGATTAAGCCAAAGAAATAATTTCCTCTACAACAGCCGTGAAAATCAACTTTCCTGAGCCCAGCAGTCTTACCTTAAAAGCTCAAATCAATCTTTTTCTGCCCACAGGGAAGCAAAGGTGCCCACAATGTGACCTTTGGTCCCCGTGACAAACAGAAAATGCATTTGCATGGGGCCTCCAAAGGAGTTCCAAGCACATTAATTGTTATTCCTTTCTCAGTGAGGACAGAAGCAGGGAGCTGTGGGTCAGGCTCGTGTGTTTTCACTTCACTGCTGCTATTTCAGGACCCAACCCTCCACACCAAGTGCTCTTCCAGGCTGGTTGGAGGGACCAGAATCATTTCTAGTTACAGTTTTCTACTTTCTATAATGTGATTGGAGCCTGCAGGGGAAAAAAACCCAACCAACCAACCAAAAAATAAATAACAAGAAAACCAACCAACCAACCAACCAAAAAACCAAAAGAACCCCCAAAAAAACAAAACCAAAAAAACCTCAGAACCCCCCCAAAAAACTCCCCAAAAACAGAGAGAGAAAGAGGCTGTTTATCAACGATTTATAAGGATGGTGGCATTTATACTAATGGGAGGAACTGGTAAATGCTGCTTCTTGGAGGGTGCTGAAGTAATCCCAGAGATCATTACTGGCCCTTGGTAAGGCACAGGGCAGTGCCAGTGGATCTGAACAGGCAGGAGTGATTTTCCTGCTTTAATTTCTTCGGTTGGAAAAAGACGAGTGGCAAAAATTTCTTTAATTTGCTTTACTGTGTCACACAGAAATCCTCTCTGGTGCTTCTCCCTCACTTTCCTTTGAGGCAGTCTAATTAGGTTTCACCAGGAAGCATCACAAAATCCTGCTTAAAAATAATGACTAACTATATATATACACACATATATATATATGTATGTGTGTGCATATATATAAATATATGTCTTAAGGCCTTCCACCACTTAAAGTCTTCACAGATTCACACTGAACAGTTCTGGATTCTTGCCTAAAAATGCTGCAGATCCACAAACACAGAAAGGAGTACAAACAGCCTTCCCCCTCTAGCAGTTATTCTGTGTTTTGACCAGTTTTATCTCATTCCTGTGCTAGTTGTGTCATGAGAGCTGCAATGCTGACACCAGGATTTGTCAGTGCCACGTTCCTTACCTTGTGCTTGATGCTTCCAGCACATGCAAAGGAGAAAAATGTGCAGAGAGGGGTTCAAGCAGTTGTTTTTCAGCCATTCTTTGAGAGATGGCTGCACACAGAGCAGGTAGGAAAGCCCTTTTCATCACCAGGCTTCCAAATTTCCAACCAGGATCTCACTTGCTGCAGTTGAGGTCTGGGCAGTCTCCCTTTCCATACCTGAAGGCTCTGATGTTTCCTTCCCTCTTCTCTTCTGTGACCTCCTTCAATCTTTCTTCGTAATTTTCTGAGTTCAAGATCTGGGATTCTTTCTGTCAGTTCTGACTGGACTCTCTCTAATCAGCCCATTCTCATGGAATTGGTGTCAAAGCAACCCAAATTCTGCTGCTGAGCCCTCAGCTGTACAGAGTAAAGCTGGATTACCCTCCAAAAGTGAAAACTGTCACTGTTCATACATTCCCACAGGATATTTGCCTGCTTTGCAAGGACACAGCACTGGGGTGACATTCAGCCTGTGCCAAATGCAATCCCTGTGCTTTCTGTGGAACCTCTCCCAGCCAGGTCTGAGGTGTATAAAACCTTGTACTCGACTTCATGAAAACAAACTCAATTTTCAGGCTATTTGTTTTTCTAAAACATCAAGCCCTGACTGAATCCTGTTTTCCCTGGGGCTTGCAGGCTCGATGCCACTTTCCAATTGCATAAATATCCTCTCAACATTTCCACCCAAGTCATAAAGGAACACACAAACAGACCCACTTTGCACATGTCTTGGGGATTGCCATTTGCTGCACCTGACCCCTGTTCTCATCTCCATTGCATACAGAGGCTGATGGCACAGAATTTGGGTGATAGAGAAGGACAGAGGATCAAGAACAGAGAGAAGAAAGGGGACTAATAGTTATCCCCAAATTGGACAGTAAAATTAACACAGAATAACAAAAGATGTGGGTGTTTGGTTATTTTAGTGCAGTTTCAGCTGTTGCAATGGGCATAGAGTACTTCCATGTGTCTTTTACAGAGTAAACATCTAATCCCTCAGGAAGAGAAATACACATATTTTGAAATATTACATCATTAAAAGCACAGCTGATGCATTCACCCCTTATTTTCTGTGGCACAACCCTGCCAGAGCACTGGAGCCTGCTGATTGAAACATCTTTTGCATCTAAAACCATCTCACTGAGATTTACCTCAACTGATTTTTAGTTTACCATGAATACAAACAACAAAAAAATAAATAAAGAGATGTGGTTGCAGCTGATAGAAGAATCTCCAACCAAATAGAAATCACAGCTAAAGCATTTTTAATAGTTACTCAGTTTCCTTGAATTTGTTCAGAGAGTTTTTTAAAAGGGATATGGCTCGAAGTAGCTCTGTTACTCCCAAATGAACTTGTTTGACCTCCCAGAACAAAGCACTACTTTATCTTCAAGCCCTGCTTGGAAAGCATTCTGGACAGCTGATAAATACCTCACTTGTAGCCCGTTCCACGGAAAATATTCTTTGCAGAGGAACTATTTCAGATTTCCAAACGTGCATTTCAGATTTCTACGACTGAAGTGGCAAGCCGTGAGTGCAGGGTCGTTCAGAACGTGAAGAAACAGAAGATATCCACGGGGGAAGCTCCATCTGTGCCCGAGGTTTCCTTGCTGATTCCAGTGTGGAACGGGCTGCCTGTGGCTCCCGTGACACAAACGTGTTCAGTCACACCTGAGCTTGAGCAGGAGCTCAGCACAAATCCAGCGCTCTGCAGTCTCAGGTTACAGCTGCAGCACGGAGTCACCTGGGCTCTGGCAGGGATCCAGCTGGGAAGGCTGCACAGCACAGCCTGCATTTCCCCCAGCACATTCATCAGCTTTATTGGTAAAGCAAAAAAACCCTTCTTCCAAAGTGCCAGATCGAGAGAATCGAGAATTCAACTGGACTCAATTTATAACATCTCTGAGCTCAGTACAAATTATCAGCTCACATCAGCCAAGATCAGGAGGGCATCAGCAAGGTTTGACTGATCTCAGGGGCAGAGCTGCTTTATTTTCTGGATGGATTGTTCCCACCAATCCTCCCCAGGCTGAATTGCCAGCAGCCAAGCTCTACTTTCCCTCCTGAGCTGGGCAAACAGCTGCTAAAGTTTACATTCGTAGTTCCGTATAAACAACAATAAAGGACAAAATTGGTAATGACCAAATATAATTCTGCACTGATGAATTGCACAGAGAAGAAAGCCTTGCAGGCATCTGTGGTTGCCAAAATTTCTTTTTTTGCCTAATTTTTTATTATTGCCAGACAAAATTGGAGCCAATCCTTCTACCATCAAGATCAGTCAGTGTGTGATCCACAAAGATCAGTTAGCTCCACAATAAATCCATGTACACATACATGTGTGTGTTTATGTCTGTATTGACCTAATGCTGTTAAAACATAATTTATAAGATACGTGAACAGCACTGCCTAAAATTGAAAATTATTTCCAGTTTTCTTGTGGTGGGGAGGATAAATGTATCCAAGATGCACTCTCCTTTCCAAAGGTATCATCAGAGTTCATATTAAGCAAAGGTTTTACAATATCTGCAGTATCTTTGTGTTGAGATGAATCCCATGTTTGGTCTTTTTGCCTTTTTGTTTCTTCTTCCCCATTCCCAGGGGATGCAAAGAAGACACTGTGCTGCCCAACAGAGGAAGTGACAGCAACTGACATTTTCCCTTCAGAAAAAGAATAATTCCTTAGAATTAGAAATCAGCCAGAAGGTGTTTCTTTAGGATAGAAAACTTTATTAACAAACATACAACAGTGTTTTTTACCATGATGAGGCTGGGAAGCTGTGGCACAGCCTGGGACAGTGACACAGCCCCGTGTGACAGACAGGCCACCCTGGAACCCCAGTGCCAGGGGGTTCCAGCTGCCTTGCTCTCACTGGAACCCAGCTTTTTTCAAGTCCTCTGGCAGAACTCGGCCCTTCTTCCGGGCCCTGGCTTTCTTCTTCTCTATCCTCTCCTTCTTCTTCTTCTGGATGTTCTTCTTGCGCTTGTCCTGCCGCTGCTGCATCTTTTCCACCACCCTCACAGTCCGTTCCTCCCACTGCTTCTTGCGCTGGGCTTTGCGCTTCTCCTTGCGCTTCAGGGCCTCCTTCAGACGCTCCTCGTCATCACGGATCTTCACCCCTTCCGCCTTATAGAGAGCATTTGTCCATTTTATCTTGGTCTCTAGCTCCTCAGCTTTCTTCTCATCCTTCTCCTTGAGCTCCTCCAGTTTATTCTTCCTGGTCTCCAGCCTGCTCAGCAGCTGCTTGTAGTTCTTGCCTGTCAGAGGAGTGATATTGCCTTTCACTGCTTTCCTCTTCTCTTTCTTCTTCTGGATCTTGTTCAACTCATTTTCTTCATGAACTTCAACCCTGTTGAAGACAATCTCAGCTTTGGTCTCCTCCTTTTTGTTTTCTGGCTCTGCTGGTACCTCCTCAGTTTCTTTCTTCTCCATCTTTGCCTTCATCTTCAACTCCTTTCGCCTGCGTTTCTTCCTCTCTCTCTCGTACTTCCTTCGCTGCCTCTTCTCCAGGACTGCAGGGGTTAACTCCTTGGCATTATCCTAAGGAGAGGGATGGACATGAATGAGAAGCCCTAAAGGGTTAAAGCAGAATTAAATATGGGCTGTTCCCAAGTTCCTGATTTCAAGCACCACCTGTATTGTAAAGCTGTGACTCAGCTGTCAGAGACACTAAAGACAGTAACAACATTTCAAACCCTTTGCTTTCCCTCAGCAGCCTGCAACTGTTCCCTTTCAGGCTCTCACTATTTTACTTTCTCCTAAAAATCACCAAAGGCATGTTCTCTTTGAAGCTGACCACATCTTTTCTCACAGATTTTCCCACAGAACACACAGAGGTCACCTGGCAACACCTACAGGCAATTCCTTATGAGATGGAATCAGCTCAAACCCTGAGCCTCTGAGATCCTGTCCCCACATGCCCTGGGAGGCTGAGGAGAATTTCAAGTGCATAAACACACACATGGACACACATTCAGAGTCCTCATACCTGTCCAGAAGCCTTTTTAATCTTCTCATGGAGCCTCTGACGCAACAGATTGATTGCAGAAACAGAAGGGGAACTCAGTTCACTTTTACTTCCTGAAAATGAGAGGGAGAACATAAAAATACTTAAAAAGCAGTACCAGCTAAACAGTAGCACTTTCTCTGGCTATGGGAAAAACTCTGGGAAGTCTTTAGATGCTGTGAATGGAACGGAAAATCCAAACAAACCCAGAGTTTCTATTCCATTGGTTTCTTTAGAATTTCCCCTTTTATCATTCAACACTGCCAGCAGTAGCCTGGCATGGCCCAGGGCTGCCTGGCAAGCCAAAGACAAGTACCAAGCTTGTGGAACAGAGAGGCTCCAGACAGCTTTTCTATGTGATCCAACTTTTCATTGTCATAAAGGAAAGCTGACCTGGCAGGACAGGGATTGCATCCACGTGTAATTCCCAAAATTACTCACATGCACAAAACCTCTGCAGTTCAGTTAAACACCGTTTCCAGAGAGCCACCCAGTGGTAATAGCACAAATTCCTGTCCACAGGCAAAAGCTTCTGGAGCACATGAAATAAGCAAAGATGTTCTCAATCCAGGCTTTCCAAACTAGACTTGTGTGAAGCAAGTGAAAAGCAGCCAGCTCAGCCCAGGTCTCTTTAATCAGACCACAGCAAGGCTGGAATTCTTACCTGTAGCCAAACTCTCCTTTCTGTTCTGTGTACCACCCTGTGGAGATGATTTGCTGGCTTGAGGGGCTGCTTTCTGTCCTGGAGTGGGTTTACTGGTGTTGGAAACCACTTGCTTGCCTGAAGGAGCATTCTTCTTCTCAGCTTGCTTTTTGGGCTTCTTTTTCTTCTGTTTCTTGACCTGTCTGCCACCATCTTCGGGCTGGCCTGGCTTAGACACTAGAAGGCAAAACCAAATTACACAAAAGAGGACAATGCTACATTGCCACTCATAACATTCAGTTATTACTGAAGGCTAAAGTTCCAGCATCGCAATGGCATATCTTAATGCTGAAAAAATTATACGTTTTAGGATTTAAATAGACCGAATATCCTTGCACACCAGTAAAATCCCAGCTCTCCACATCCATCACCACAGTGAATAGAGACCATTGATTTCCAGGGCTCCCAGTACAATGTGCGCAACGTGTTTGGGAGCTCCGTGTTGCAACAGACTGTTTTTTTGTTATAAACCGGCACAATCCCGGGCCAAGCACCCTGTGGGGGCACGGCTGTCGCGCCCAGCCTCCCACAAACAGGCCGGAGAGAACAGAATCGAAGCGTTACAGTTCCAGTACCAAATTTCCTCTTCCGCGACTCCGGGGCGTGCTGCACGCCGGCCCTCCTGGCCAAGCCCTGCAGGTAGGAGTCCTGGGCGGCCAGGCTGGCCATGGCCGCCCCGGGGCTCAGAGGCGCAGTCCCCTCCCCGGGGCAGCGTGGGGACCGCGGTACCTCCCTCGTGGAACCCCCGGAAGGAAGTGATGGATGAAGCGCGCCGGCCGGGAAGTGACGGCAGAGCCGAGCGCACCGAGCGGCCGCGGCCACCGGGCCACCGGGGATGCCGCGGGCTCGGCACGGCCAGCGCGGACCGACGGCGTCCCTCAGCCACACCAGGGATGCTCAGGGCTCTCCTGGGGGGCTGCGACCCCCGTTCCTTCCTGACACTCCCCCGGAGCCCCGCAGGCAGCGGGGTTCGCCTCCGCCGCAGCTCCCAAACCTTTCTTTGCCAAATCTCCCTTTATTGGAGGACAAACCCGAGCTTTCCCCTGCACGGGGGTGAAGAGCGTGGGAGAGCTTCTCCCCAGAGAACGGGATAATTTCGTGATGGTTTCTGCAGCCCCTGTACGGGAACAGGGAGCAGGGTTTTCTTCATAACCTGCGAGGCAATGCTCATCCCCTCCCTCGCATGTGACATATTGTGACACTTCCACAAAGCCTCGTGGCTGAAAACACACACCTTAAGAATTATACAAAACAGTCGGTTTTATTAAACTAGTTACCTAGTTACAAAAATAAATGGAATGGAAGAAAAAGAAACCAAAAAATAATAGCAAATTTCACATCCTAAGAAATGAGACATTACAGCAGAAAGCTGGGGAAGCTCAGCTCAGTTGTTGGAATGCACTGGTGGCTCTGTGGTGCCCGTGACATGAAGCTGTGGTGACAGTGTTCATTCAGTTCAGTGGCATCTCCCCTTCAGCTGCACAGCTCGAGCTAAGGCAGAGCCACCACAAAAGGAAAGGACAGAAGATGTGCTGAGCTGCTGAACAGCTGCAGACCAAGCACCAAATGTGTTTCTTTGGAAGGAAACTGAGAGTAACCGAGTATCCCTCACTGCTCTCAAGATTTTTTTCATTAGACAAAACTAAAGCCAACATAAACAGTGGCTTCATGTTAGCTCAGACTGTATTAACAGGAATTTCTGTGTAAACGCTGAGGAAGGAATCAACTAAAGCATGACACTGCTTCTCTTTGTAGCTTTGAGCAAGTGCCATCATTGATCCCTCACTCTGATCCCTGTCTGCCTGTTCCTCTTCCAAGGAACATTGTTCTTCCATAAGGGTCTCCTGGGATTCTCCTTCCAAATCAAGAGTTCAAGTTTGTAAAGCATTTTGACAGTGAAGACTGATGTGTAAAGATACTATAAGACTCTTTACAGTAGACCAGAGGTTGTCAGATGCCATCCTGAGAGAGCTTTAAAGCAGCCAGAATGTCAATAACCTTGGGAAGCAGAGTAAAAACCCCAACATGCTCACTGCCCCCACATTTGGCTCAAGTTTATCCCAAAGAAATTCAACTCCCAACACTCACATGGAAACAAACTGGACTTCTAAAGAACTCTACACGTAACTATCACGTTAAAGCACACCTGACTCTAATTTGTTATAATGAGATTCACTTTATGTCTACATATCTCTATCTCTTCAGGGACAGGAACACTCCTGGCAAGGTCCTGGCGTGGAGGAAGCACTGCAGCCATGCAGGGAGCAGAACCCTGCCAGCACAGCTCCAGTGCCTCCTCCCGACAGCAGGAGCGGCTTGCTCAGCACAGCAGGAGGAAGACTTCCAGCAGCGCGGGGCCGCGGCAGGGCCATCCCCGATGAGCCGCGGCAGGGCCGGCCCCGGATGAGCCGCGCCCGGCAGCAGCAGCAGCAGCAGCAGCAGCGGATCCTCTTCAGGAATGCTCGGCGGGGCCCGCCCCGTGCCCGTTCACGTGGGGGTGCGACGGGGTGGAACTCTGCGAGGTGGCAACGCTCTGCTCTGCTGTGGCAGCGGCCAGAGGCATCGAGAGGCTCTCGGGCGACAGCGAGGCAAAGTCTTGTCTCCAGTAGGCTTCGCACAGTGGGAGGTCATTGCTGTCACACAGACTGTAGCTTTCCAGAACAACCAACCCCAGTGAGGAGAGAGCGGGTGTGGTGACAGAGGAGGGGAGGGATGGAAAGGGTGGAGGGAGCAAGACAGAAGCAAAGCATTAAGAAAATGGCAAAATAAATGCTGGATGTAAGGTCTGTGTTCATGAAATCATCCTAAATCGTGTGACATTTGCCTTCCCTAAGACACCTCCCCCCTCTAAGGACTGGTCCTAAAACCTCTTGGGCCTGGTGAGGATTGGGGCAATTTCAGAGACAGAACTGTGGCTACAAAATGCAACAGAGGCTCAATTCTAATCCAGACACTCCAAGTCTCTGAAAAGATCTGAGCTGAAGTCCTGGCACCCCCAAATATGTGAGTTCTGCTACTGATGAGTGAGACATGGACCTTACCCACAATTATTTTACTTGGAATTAGACTGCAACCTATGTGAGGAAAAAAACAGAAATCCTGCTCTAAATTTTACTTTAGCAAAGAACCTGCCACAATTGTTTTGGGGCCTGTCTCTGTCACAATAAAGAAGAACCCTATTTGCACCCCTGCCCTTTCAAAAAAGTGCTCCACAGGTTTGGGTCTTCCATTGAAGCTTCTGTAGAAAGTATTGACAGCTCCTGCCTTTTTTCCAAAGAGCTAACAGCTAAAAGCAGCTGGCTGGATTCCAACACTGGATGAACCAGCAGTGTGGGAAAATAAGGTTTTTAAACTGGCTAATTCCTGCCCATACTCTGAGGAAAACATAATGTGGAAGGGCCAAAACTAAAAAGAAACATGAAAGGAACTGGAACAAAACCAACACAAATCCCAAAGAGAAGAAGGAGCTGCACACACAAGAGACACCCAAGACAAAGTGAGTGCTGGAGCAGAAAGCAGCTTGCATTCAGAGAAAAACAAACCCAATGGGTCAAGTGATTTTGTTGTTGCAGCTTTATTTACATTTGTAATGTGTGGACTGATGCTTAGGGAAGTATTTTAAGTATAGAAATATGAGACAGTTCATATTGCACAAACACAAAACATGTGAGATTTAACCCCACACTCAAGACAGCTCCTGTGATCTCAGAGGAGGGAGCAATGGAACACAAATGCAGGTCTGGGGGTTAGGATGAGAGAAGGCAAGCTGGACTTGCAGTTACCACTTTGGGGAACAAGCACACGAAGCACTAGGTGCAAGCTGAGCTCTTTTCTGGCAGCATCACCCAGCTGGCTTTGCAGGAGAAGTGAGAAGGCAGTGGATACAGGTTTTTTATCTGGGGCTTCTGTAAAATCTCTTGGAAGATCAGCCCCCTACACAGTGGGGCTGGGTTCAGTTAACAAAGTTCATCAGGACTGAACCAGAACTACAACTCCTGT
This sequence comes from Pycnonotus jocosus, assembly GCA_013400435.1. NCBI lineage: Eukaryota > Metazoa > Chordata > Aves > Passeriformes > Pycnonotidae > Pycnonotus > Pycnonotus jocosus. Next base: position 137,904 of record VWYP01003854.1, on the reverse strand, counting down.
TCTGTCATAGACCTCAATTTTCCAGGAGAACCTGACCACAGCATCCACACATCATGGCAGGGGGGTTGCTAACCACATTTCAGCTGTGTCAGAGGCATGACTGCTTCTCCTGCTGCCCCAGGTAGAACAGTTGCAGAGTCTGAGCTCCACCTCTCAGCTAACACTCCTCAAAAGTCAGGGTCAGTGAGCAGCTCTGCACAGCCCAGGAGCACTGGCCAGCCTTGCTGCCCTGTCCTGGGAGGGCTCCTCAGGGCATGGAAGGGCCTTCACTACTCCCCTGAGGCACCCAGCCAGTCTGAGTAGAGAGGGACAGCTCTACAAAACTACCTGATCACAGGGCAGGAAAGCAAAGATTCCTTCAGGACAATCTTCTTGGATTTAGTTTCAAGGACCTGCTTTTGGGTCTCATCAAAAGCCCCATGTGCACATAAAAAGCCTGGCAAACACCTGATCCTACAACTGAACAGGCATTCCCAAGACAGCAAGGAACTTTCCTTTGGAGGAAACAGGCTGTTGTGTTGACAGCCACTGAAACATGGCTGTGACATAACAGAAACCCTTTCCCCCACATTAGATAATAAAATTTCATTAAAAATATTGTAGTATTCTAATTATAAAAGGACTTTGAATAAATCACTGTCTCTGTATTTACACAGACACAATTTCTTTGGTGCAGAAAAAGACAGGAAAGAGCACAGGGAGGAAAAGCTAAAAGCAAATGACCAAGTGCTACATGATAACAAAGTGAAAGGTAACAGCTCTGCAGAGTTGCCAGGTTTCCTCACCTCATGACCCATAAGAAAGAGCAGGAAGGCAAATCCATCTGATGTACACCAACATTTGTGCTTCCATGTTAGTTCTGTCAGCAAGGGCTGCTTTCTGTGGCACCTGGGGCCAGGCAGGTGAACAGACCATGCCAGCATGGCCAGAACCCCTCAGACCAAAGGCGGGAGTGACCAGCACACAGTGGTGGCACTCTGGGGACAGGGTGAGGGAAGCACACCTGGCACATCTGGGGCACTCACATCCCACACCACATCCCTTTGGATAAGCTCACTGCTATGTCATGGACCTATCAGCACCTGCACAGGAGCTTGGGTTTGAGATCATCACAACCTTCTCAAAAAACTGGATAAAGTGTGAAAAACAACTGTAAATTTTTATCTCTAAGTTGTGTCATATTATTATCTTTTTACTCTTAAAATACATATATTACTCAAACAATGGCCTTACTTTAAAAGATATTGAGCAATTTAGTTGACTTAGCTAGGGTTATAGGCATTCAGCATTCTTAGAAAAAAGGAAAAGGCAAATATAGAAAACCTGGTCAGTAAAATTTTAAGTAAGATTTTTTTTAAAAAGTTAAGTGTTTGTTTAAAAGTCCTAGAATTATTGCACTGACTTCACTTAGCTTGTAAAGTGCAGCCAAGGTAACCAGGTTTACATTTGTTTTCTTCTGCTTTCATTTACTGCATCATTAACTAGAAGTGCTGGAGTGCATGACAAAAAACAAATAAAGTGTCTGAATTCTCTAAAATCTGTTTGCTAAATAAGAGGCTTTTAAAAATATTATAAATCCCACTAACAAACCAGTAATAAGTCATTCCTTAGAAAATCCTATCACAATACTTCATAAGTCAATGAAACTGAGCAAGTCTTTTTGCTCCTTGCAAATGTTGACCCCAGCAGGACTGGAGGCAGCTGGGGGCAGTGGACTGTGAAGGAAAAGGCACAATGTGTGACCAGGTCACTTGGGAAAGGGCTCACCACAAAGTGAGGTGACATCAGCTCAGCAAGCTGGTCTCTGTAGGGAGAGAGCCAGAGGCTCCTTCAGAGGGATTTCCCCCAAGGAAATTCATCTTCTCTTCTAATGATTACAACAGAAGCCTAAGGAAATTATCTATCAAACCTGGGATGCTGTGAACACCTCCTTCACCAGGACATTTACACCCTGTAGGGGATCTACAAGGAAAAGGCAGTTGCTTTAGTTGCAGAAAAAGAGTTTGACCTAATTAAAAGTAGGACTGAAAATTTTTGGGAACATTCTCAACACCTGTACTCTAAGGGTTATTTGATGGTCTGGACTAACTACCCCAAAAAGGCCTGGAGTTGTAAGGCAGAGTCCACTGCCCTATTTGTACCTGGAAGAGTAATATTCTTCTTCTAGCTCATACAGGTCAATGGAGATCTCATCCCGCAGCGCAATCAGCTTCTTGTCACACTCCTCCTGCAGGCTCCTCAGCTGCTGGTTGCGCTGGTTGATGGCCTCGTTCACAGAGGGGAAATCATTGAGGATCAAGAACTGCTTCAGGTCAGACACAAGTTTCATCAGGGACTCGCCAGCTCGGACCTTGCAGCAGTGAGAAAAATCACACATCAGAACAGGGCTTTGCTCCAGTTTCAGGATCTCCCGAGCCGCTCCTTCAGCCCAAACTTTGGATAAAAACTCGCACAACATGTGAGGATTCTGACAGAATTCTGACCCAGCATTCCCCAGCCACCCCAAACATGAAGTTACTGTCCTGGCAGCAGTCCTTGGGAGTGTTATAAAGATCCAAAAATGAACCCAACAGCCCCTGGAGGATGTGCTGCCCACAGGTCTGCACAGCCCAGTGCTACTCACAATATTTGCAGCTCTGACATGCATCTCGTAGTTATCTTGTTCACCCTGGGTTGCTCGAGAGACTTGAGTTTCATCCTCGATCTAAAGGAAAAAAGTACACAAATCCACCTGTGCATATTTAAAATTCAAACAGACAATTATTATAAGGTATAATATATATGTGGATATGTGTGTGGATTTCCTATATATGTGAAATGAGATCACACATTAAATATGTACAATTCACATCTGTGAATATATGTTATTATTATATATGTGCAATGCACATCTGTATGTGAATTACAGTTCAATTCACGCAGTGTCCAAGGCCAGGCTGGACGGGACTTGCAGCAACCTGGTCTGGTGGAAGGTGTCCCTGCCCATGGAGGGGGTGGAACGAGGCGATCTTTAAGGTCTCTTTAAAGCCTTTAACATTCCGGGATTCTATGAAAGGTCCTCCCCTCTCCACTCACGGGCTTTGCCCCTCTCACAGCCCCTTCTTCCTCGCGTGCCCCCGCCCTTCTCCGCTTTAGCAGCCGGGGTGCTCCCGCGGGGGAGCCGGCCCCCTCAGGCCCACCTTGGCCGTCTTGATGATCTCGGTGAAGTTGTCCATGATAGATTTGACATCGTCCTTGAGGCGCTTGTTGTAGGACTGCAGCAGTGTCTCCTTGCTCTGGGGCAGCACCCGTGGCTGCGCCATGGCCGCGCCCTCCCCTCACGGCCCGGCCCCGCCCTCCCGCGCTCTCGCGAGATCTCGCGGCCCGTAGATATCTCCCGGCATGCGCCGCTCCGCCTTTCTCTCCCTCCGCCCAAGATGGTGAGTGATGGCGGCGGCACGGGGGGGACTGGCGCCATCCGCCGCCATCTGCGGCCGCCCGCCGTTGTCCGCCGCCGCCGATGGGGCGCGGCAGCGCCGCGAGGGTGCTGGGCTGCGGGGGGAGGCGGTGGAGCGGTGTTTCGTGCCCGATTTGTGGTGATGCGAGAAGGCCGCGTATGGCCCTGCCCGCCCAGGCCCGGAACCTGCGGCTGCTGCCGGCTCGGGCAGCCCGGCCAGGCCGCAGGGCATTCCCGGGGTAGGTCGGGGCCCCGTGGTCAGTAACGCGCCGTGGGGATGTCTCGGCTGCTCTCGGGAAGCGCCAGGCTGGGCGAAGCGATCATCACGCTGCCTTTAATGCTTTTCCTTCTCGTCGTGGTTTATAAACCTTGTAAACGTAAAGCGAAGGATTTGCTCTCTCTGGGAGAGCAGGGCGAGCATGGGAGGCCGCCAGGCTGCTGAAATGCCTAGGAAAATAAATGCATTTCCAGGGTGGGCTGGTAACTTTTCCAAGTACGCGTGTTTTGGAGGCAGAAGAGTGAGTTATGTTTTTTGTTTGCAGCCGAAAGGAAAGAAGGCCAAGGGCAAGAAGGTGGCACCGGCCCCTGCTGTAGTCAAGAAGCAGGAGGCCAAGAAGGTTGTCAATCCCCTCTTTGAGAAGAGGCCCAAGAACTTTGGCATCGGTGAGTAAGTGGATATTGGGGATAGTTGCTCCCATGTTTTTTTTCTTGTTCAATGAACAGATGTCTCAGTTATAAACATTAAAAATCACTCCAGACTTTGTGCAGTGCCATCCTTGTGCAAGGCGCAGATGATGTGAAAGAATATTTGCTATCTGAGTGGTCGTGCTGACACATTACCACCAAGATCACTGATGCTCCTGTGCCATTCCCCTGCTGCTGCACTGGGTTTGGGGCAGCCCTGAGCTAAAGGCTGTGTTTTTTTAGGACAGGATATCCAGCCCAAGCGTGACCTCACCCGGTTTGTGAAATGGCCACGCTACATTCGGCTGCAGCGCCAGAGGTCCATCCTCTATAAACGCCTGAAGGTGCCTCCTGCCATCAACCAGTTCACCCAGGCCCTGGACCGCCAGACAGGTGAGGATGTGCCCCACAGAGTCCTCTTGGCTTGGGTTGTAAATGGGATGTGCCTCAGAAAAAGGGAAATTAACCAAAATAAGTCTTAACAAAGGTAGGCTGAGGCCTGTCTGTGATGTGTCTTAAATAGTGACCAAGGTGGTGTCAAAATCACTTTGCTGGCTTAAATCTTGGACTGCTGCTGTGTACCCTGAAAAGGGATTTAGAAAATACCAAAGCTCTGTTTACTGACCCAAACCCTGCATTAAATCTTAACTGTGATTCCATTCTTCTGGCTTGATGTAGAGCTACCCAGGGTGCTTTAAACAGATCGCTTGAGGCATGTGTGGGGGTGCAGGTTTTGGGGGAAAACCAACAGGCTGGCAGTGAAGGAAGAAGGGATTTAGGGGTCTTCTGTGAATGAATCTATGCAAAAAACTTTGGAACTGTGTAGAACAATTTCTTCCTCATAATTTCTTCCTCATAACCATAATTGCTGGCATTTCCTCCTCCAGACAGTCAAGGAGCTCTCAGTGCCATCAGAGGTGCATGCAAATAGGGCCTCAGAGTGGTGTTTTCTTACACTGTGCAGATGATGATCACTTTTTGCTGTGAAAAAAAAATATGATGACAACCACCAAGATCGCTGATGCACTGCAGTATTTTTTAAAAAAACACAATGCTTAGATTTTCAGGTCATGCAACTAATTAGTAGGTGTTCTCTTCCAGCCACACAGCTGCTGAAGCTGGCACACAAGTACAGGCCTGAAAATAAGCAAGAGAAGAAGCAGAGGCTACTGGCTCGTGCTGAGCAGAAAGCTGCAGGAAAGGGAGATGCTCCAACCAAGCGGCCACCGGTCCTTCGAGCAGGTAACTTTGTATCTGAGCTGAGAGAGAAAACTGATGGAAGAGTTGGTTTTTCATACAGCCTTGGACAAGCTATGGCAGTGATGTTATGAATTTCTTCACCTGAGCTCAAAGTGAAGAGCAAAATAGACGAGCTTTTTAACCCTGAGCTTTAGCAAATTGTCCATGAAATGTCTTTGTGCCACTGATGGGAAAAGTTTTTGTAACTTCCACAGTGATGCTGTGCTATGGAATTAGAGTTGGCTTGCAAGAAAGCTCTGAAAATGGACTGAGAGGAACCAAAGCTTATCTAGAACTTGTTTTTCAGGTATCAATACTGTCACGACTCTGGTGGAGAACAAGAAGGCTCAGCTTGTCGTTATTGCCCACGATGTAGACCCCATTGAGGTGAGCATGTCACAGGCTACCTGTGTAACTTGGGCTGGGGTCAGAAGTGCTTTTAAGGCAAAAATGGATTTTAGGATAAACTGCATGAAAGAGAATGCATGAAAAAAAATACACATTTGCCAGGACTGGGATGCTTGTGCGTGTTTGTAGTTGCCCTGGTTGGACAGTGAGGCTGGGCCCTTGCAATGATGTTTTGAATTTCTTCACCTGAACCAGCAGTGAAGAGCAAAACGAGCTTTTTAACACTGAGCAATTGGCACAGCCCAGGCTGACCCCCAGCACAAAGGGATGTTCTCCCTCAGTAACTCAGCTCTCCCTTCCCTTTCAGCTGGTGGTGTTCCTGCCAGCCCTGTGCCGCAAGATGGGGGTTCCCTACTGCATCATCAAGGGCAAAGCCAGGCTGGGCAGGCTGGTGCACAGGAAGACCTGCACCTCCGTGGCCTTCACCCAGGTTAACCCGTAAGTGTTCTGGGGGCACGCTTGGTTGTCTTGTGGGGAAAGCAAACTGCCCTAAGCACAGGCTCTAGGGCAGGTGGGTACCAAACTTGGGTCTCTCTAAAATTGTAAAATTAAAATTCCGTCTCTGTAGTGTCTGATAAAAATGTCACTATCAAATCCTGAAGGTACAGATTATTTTGCTTTACCTAAAAGGTGGGTATTCTAAAATCTGAGCAGTGCAGATTCTGAGTGTTAGTCCTTTGCAAGTGATGCTTTTGCTTAACCTGAAAAATTAGGTTACCACTAGATGCTCTCAAATTCTATGGCAAAATACTTGTGGAAAATGTTAAATTGAGGCTCTAAAAGAACTAAAACTGTCATCAACAGGGAGGATAAGGGAGCCCTTGCAAAGCTGGTAGAGGCTGTCAAGACCAACTACAATGACAGATATGATGAGGTAAGATTCTTAGTGTTGCTGGCCTTGTCTTTTTACACTGTTAACATTCCCAGAAGGGAGAAATGGGACATAGTGACATCAGTTTATATTGGGTGTGTTATACCTAGGTTTGTTTACAGTGTGCCCAGATTCTTTACCTCAGGATGGGGCAAAATGTGAAAGCTGTCACCAGATTAGAAGTAAACAGCAACCCTAGGGCGAGGATTGTAGAGAGGGCAACAGCTTCTGCTACCTAAACTCCATATCCCAAATCCAGGAGTTACGGGATAGCTGAATCCCACATTGGGAAAGATTTTAAGCTTTGCTTTTTGCTGCCCCAAAATGTAGTGCAGTGCTTGAAATGTGTGGGACTTTTGGTTGAGAGAGCTCTTCCTCTTGTGCAGAATTGAGTGACACAGTAAGAGATGGAATGAGTCTCTAACCTGTTCTCCCTTCCTTGCAGATCCGTCGTCACTGGGGCGGGAATGTCCTGGGTCCAAAATCGGTGGCTCGCATTGCGAAGCTGGAAAAAGCAAAGGCTAAAGAACTGGCTACAAAGCTGGGCTGAGGATGTACTGCATGGCACCGTGTTTTCTGTACATAATAAACCCCAGCTGGTTCAGTGGTCTCTGTTCATGGGAGTGTTCTAGGCAGGGAGCAGCACAGTGCCATTGCTGTAGTTCTGTGCCTTCCGTCCAGTGACAGAATAGTGCTGGACAGAAACAGCTCCATAGAGCTAGTTATACTAAACTTGAATAACTTTTCTTAATTACTACTCCTGTGTAATAACTCCTCTCACTTAAACACACAGCCCAGCAGTTCAGCTGCACATGCTCTGGCATCTTGAAGTTGACTGGGCTGGGCTAGTTCTGGCTTTAAGCCTGGCTTGGTTTTGAAAATCTAAGTTGGAAATAACTGTTATTTTCTCCTTACTTAGAACTGGGTTACAGTATGGGTTACACACAGTGTTACAACCTTCCACACCTGCAGTGCCTCTTGCAGTGAAGGCAGGCTGAGGGAGGAGGAATCAAGATCTTCCTGTGTGTCCTTTGCTGAGTGCTGACTTGGTCTGGTGGCACTGTGGAGGCTACCAAGGCTCCAGCTGTCATAGCTGCTTGTTTTTGCCAGCCCTGATCCTCTTGCAAAGCCACAGGCTGCCTTCCCCAGCTAGATCTGTTCAGGTTTGCTGCTGTTCCATGTAAAATGCATGATGCAAGTCATAAGGCAAAGACCTGTGGGCCTTTATTTATTCTGGAACTGCTGTGAGCCATTCCTGACTTCAGGATGGACTACTTGCTGCATATAGGCTGATTCACAAAATCCTCAGGATTTGTCATAAGGAAAAAACAGTGGAGATGTTAAAATGCAGCTTACAACCAGCCACAACAGAAAAACGTATTCTTGTGATTACTATTGAAGTTCAGTGCTCCCAAGCTGCAGCCATATCACACCTCGGGGGGAGCTCAGTTTGCAGGGACTGCTTAAAGTCTATTTGCAGCTTGATAACATGTTTGCTGAAACTGCTCTGGAATTCCAGGTGCTTCAATTATTTAGGACTGATCAGGCTCCTGTTACCCATAAAAGTCTGCTCTTGAATGTAGCACAGACTATCTTCTTTCCCCTCACCGAGGTAGCTTCTGTATAAATTTCTTGTACCACAAGAAGGAAGTTGCAGCACACAAGCTGTACCTGTGAGAGAAAATCACATGGTTGCACATTTCCAGGGTGGAGTAGAGCTCCCTAAGATAGCTGCAATAACCAAGTCAAGGCACCTGGCACAAGCTCTTTGGGTTAAAACTGGGCTTTTGTAGCTCCAGGGCTGGTCCCTTACCAGGTGACGATGTACTGCATGTGCTCATTCCGCAGGCTCACCCTGGTCTGGCCCCCAATGGGCCCCCCTGGGACTGTGCTTTCTGTGGGGACAACACAGCCAAAATTCAACCCTTGGTCTGCACCGTGTGCAGCTGCACTGTGTGTAAGAGGGGAAGAAGGTGGTTAATCTGGTGTTGGATACCCTGCTGTCCCTCAGGCAGTGGTGTTCCCAAGTTCATAGAATTGCACAATGGTTTGGGTTGGAAGGGACCTTTTCAAGCTCATCTCATTCTGCCCTCTGCCACGGGCAGGGACACCTTCCTCTATCCCAGGTTGCTCCAAGCCCCATCCAGCCTTGGACAACTTCCAGGGATCCAGGGGCAGCCACAGCTTGCCTGGGCACCCTGTGCCAGGGCCTCACCACCATCACAGGGAAGAATTCCATCCCGATCTCCCATGTAACGCTGCCCTTTGGCAGTTTGAAGCCACTCCTCCTTGTCCTGTCTTTGATGCTCCTGACAAAAGTCCTTCCCCAACTCTCCTGTAGGCTCCTTGTCACATTCAAAACAGTGGGCTGGCAGAGCACAGGAAGAGAACTGAGGGGAAAGGGAGGGAGAGGGATGTAAATTGGACATGGGGCTGGGTTCCTCTGTGACTTACTGAAATCTGCATCGAGGAAGATGGGCTCAGCACCGGTCACCTTGGCCATGGCCTCCAGGTCCCGGTAGTGCCAGCGGTTTTTTTCAATGTTATTTTCAGGCACAAAGGGTTTCCTTTTTTCTGTTAACCTCACCACCCCTGTGAGATCAATCTCATCTTCAATCTGAGGAGAAGTGCAGAAAGAAAAAAGGAATGTTGCAAGATTGGTTTCATATTCTGACACATCAAGCACTGTCAGGAAGATGTGCTTGAAGGGTCTGAGCATAAATGAAATTGTTCCCTGCAGTGGGGCAGTGCTGTAACAGCAGGGAAAAAGGCAAAACAAGAACAGCTCCTTGTTTGTAAAACACATTTCTTATTTACTTAACAAAAAGGTGGGAAACCAAGGTTTATTGTCTTTGGAAAGTGCAATAACTGATTAAATCACCTCCCATGATGCTGGACGTAGCTCCTGCCTTGCTGGATTAGTGAGTGGTGCCTCTGGGTAACCAAGGGGCACAAAGTAACACCCCCCATTCCCTGGGTCCCCCTTACCTGTCCCTTCAGCCTGGTCTCTGGATTCAATTTCTTCCTGGGCACAAATCCTCGGTTGACTAAAATCGTGACCCTAGAGTTACATAAAGAAGTACTGCTCAGAAGTGAAAGGGAATTTATTCCTGCTGCTGCCTAGAACTAAAGACCAAAGAAAGAAGCAACCCACGTGTTTGCTGCCAGTTTTGCTGTCACCTGAATGCACATTATAAAGGAATTTAAATACAATTTCAAATCGAGAAACTGAGAGATGCCTTTTAAGACAGGGAGTGATTGATACAAACCCAACCACCAGGATTCAGCTTTTCCAAGCAGAAATGAGTGCTCCCCTGGAGCAGGACTCTGCTGAACTCACCCAAGCTCTGTGCAGTAGAAGGGGGTGACGACGTTGGCTCCGTTCTCCGGGTGCGATGTGATCCTCCCGGCTTCCCGCGCTTCCCGCTCGGGGTCCAGCAGGGAGCGGGGCAGGATGTAGAGCTCCTTGGAGTGGTCAAAACGCCCTCGGACCTTCACAGGCCTGTACTCCAACTCCTTCAGTTCCATGGGGCTGCATGGAACAAGAGGAATACAGAATCATGGCTGTGCCAGGCAAACTCAATAGATTTTATTGTGGGATTCTCCTTTCTCCCTAATGGTTCGCTCTGGATGGAGCCTGTTGGCAAACAGAGGCAGAAGACAAACAGCTCATGGAATATGGCTTATTATATTTCAGCTGTCCCAGAGAATCAAACAGAGATGATCAGGAACATCCAGGGAGAAGTTCTGTCCCATGATATCTGCAGCCCAGGTATCACAGAGCAGGTGGACTCACTGCCTGTGCATCCAGCCATGGGAAGAGCTTCTTTCCCATCCCAGACCATGAAATCCAACAACTGAGCCCTTCTGAGAGCTGTGCCAGGTGACCAAGTGACCTTAAAAATGTCTCACACAATTGCTCCACATGTGGGGCACGGCCTGCTGTTGCTCCAAGACTCTCAGTTGCAGTAACAATTCCTTTGGGATACCACACACCACAAGTCCTCTTTCCCCAGAGGGATTAAAAATGCTATGAATTACATCCCACATTCTCCTGAACAGAGATTCAGCCTTCCCCATGCATTTAGAGTATCCCATAGGAAAGAACTGACTTATCCTTTTACTAAAAAAAAAAAAAATTATCAAGATCTCTTTCTAATTTGCTGGCACATCCCAATTTCCATTGCATCCCTTCATTTTCATGCAGGTCAGTTCAGCAAAAGCTCATTAGTGCATATCTAATATTCCCAGTCAGTGCTCTGTAGGCAACAAACCATCCTTGTTTCCATACTCTAATGTCAGAGGGATGGGCTCTGCTGTGATCCTTGATGCCAGCTGTGCAATCAAATCTAATTTCCACTTGCGCCGCTGAACCTGGAAGTAAACAAACACAAAAGTAACTCCTTAGGGTAGAAAAGAGCAATGTAACAAGCCTTAAAATCTTGGTCATAATTTTCTCATTAGATCTGGCCCAAATCAGGGTAATTAGAGATATGAAAATAGAGGCTACTGAATTTAATTTGATGAAATATTTATATTAAAATAAAAGTGTAAAAAAACCCAAACAACTTCCTTTAAAGACTTACAAGTGGACACTTGGAAAACAGAAATGTAAAATAACAGCAAACCTTTAACTTGCCTGTTGTCTGAACTGGATCAAACAGATGGAAAAACTTGACAGTCCTCAAGTGCTCATTTTTTTTGAAAAAATGAAATATTTATTTGTACCTGCCATGTGCCGAGAGCAAACGTGGTGAGAGGGACAAGGAGAAGGCCCCATTTCAGCAAGGTATCCTCTCCTGATGTGCCAGCAGCTGCTGTAGAACTTTGTGGTCTGCAGAACCTCAAACAAACATCTACAGAAAACCAGAATGGGAACAGGATTCAGAAAAGAGATGCCAAATTCCTGCATGAAATATTACATCTTGGTACTAGGGTGAAACAGGGCAGAAGCCCAGAGAAATATTTTCTTACCTTTAGGCTTTTGAACCAGACCAGAACCTCCTTTAGTTAGGGGATATCCAAAAAATGTTCTGATCAAGCACTGTGACGCCTACACAGAATAAGAATGATCCTTTGTAATGTCACTCCTTTATAAAACCTGTATTTAGGTGATAGCAGTGAACTTGATGATTACATGAAATATTGTTTATCCATTGATTAAAGTCTCAAACGAGCAACTGCCTGTAAAACACTATGGTTTAGGCTATAATTTAAATGAAGTAAGATAAAATTTCCGTTAAGGAGATGCCTATAGCACAGCAATGAACTTCCATCCACGCTATCAGCAAACACACACAAGCTTAATCTATTCTTGACAGAAACAAGGACCTAGAGAGGACTGGATCAGGGGACAGGATGAAGGGATGGGACGAAGGGAGAGGATGAAAAGATCAGGATGAGGGGACTGGATCAGGGAACTGGATCAAGGGACAGGAGAGGTGACAAGATGAGGGGACTGGAGCAGGGAACTGGATCAAGAGACAGGAGAGGTGATAGGATGAGGGGATGGATCAGGGAGCTGGATCAGGGGACAGGAGAGGTGATAGGATGAGGGGATGGATCAGGAAAGTGAATCAGGGGACAAGATCAGGATAAGGGAATTGGATGAGGGGACAGGATCAAGGGACAGGAGAGGGGAATGGATCAGGGGAAAGGATCAGGGAAGTGAATCAGGGGACAGGATGAGTGGACGGGATGAGGGGACTAAATCAAGGGACAGGATGAGGGGACGGGATGAGGGGATAGCATCGAAGGGCAGGATCAGCGGCTTACTCGTNGCGCCGGGCCCGGGTGGCAGCGCTGCCGTGCCAGAGGTGCCCGAGGCGGAGCGGCTCTTCCTGAGGGAGCACCCGCTGCTCAGCCCCGCGGGGCCCGGCAAGGTGCGGCCGTGTGAGGGCTGTGAGGGCTGTGAGGGCTGGGGGACACCCTGAGGGGGTGAGGGGATGGAGCCGCGTTGCTGAGGGTCCGTGATGGGGCTGGGACCGCGTGGTACCCGATGGGCTCGCTCCTGCCCCGGGGTGTTTGTCCGGCGCTGGAAGGCGGTGCGAGCCCGGGGAGCAGAGCGCTGCTCTGTCCTGCCCTCCCCAGCCCCGGGAGGGATACGGGAGGGTGATTAGACATTGAAAGGGGCTGCCCAGGGAGGCGGTGCGATCCCCATGCCTGGGGAGCGACTGGACGTGGCACTCAGTGCCATGGTGTGGTTGACAAGGTGGGCATCGGGCATAGGTTGGACTCGATGATCTCGGAGGTTCTTTCCAGCCGAATTGATTCTGAGGTTCAGTGGGGTAAACCCCTGCGTTTCCTGACCATTCCTGTTTTTTTCAGGTGAGGTGCAGGCTGACAGGACATGAGCTGCCCTGTCGCCTGTCGGAGCTGCAGGCTTACACCAGCGGCAAGAAGTACCAGCGGCTCATAAAGGCAGCCAGAGAGTTCGACTATGGCACGTTTGAGCCCCACATAGTGCCCAGCACAAAGAATTTGTACGTATTCTCTGTCCTGTGTGTTGTGCTTTACACTTTGTTCAATCACAGGCATAAAGTTGTCAGGCTTTACAAAGTTCTTAGGTCTTTATGGATTTGGGGAGACTGGGAAAGGCTTTATGAAGTATTTATGAACTTTGAGCAACTTGCAGTGCTTGTAAGTGAAAAGTTCTGAAGTCATAGCGCACTTTAACTCTTTCTGTGTCTGTCAGACACCAGCTGTTCTGCAAGCTCACCCTCAGACACATCAACAAGCTTCCAGAGCATGTCCTGCGTCACGTCCAAGGGAAGCGCTACCAGAAGGCCCTGGAAAGGTGTAAGTAGCTCCTCTGAAGCTGTGCCAGGCAGCATTTCTTTCCTGAGCTGTTGAGATTGCAGATTGTATCTCTGAAGTGTGTGGGACAGCTTTGTTTAAGTTGACAGCAGTGTGTTACTATGTGTCCTCCTCAGCCAGAAAGGCAGATACAGGGAACAACTGGCTTCTAGCAAACACCTTGGAACATCCTTCCTTAAGAGGATCAGCTCTAAAACTCCTCTAAAACTCCCCAGGGAGTGTGATACATGGGTCCAGCACAGTCTGTGTTAACATCTTCCCTGGTCCATACCATTGCTGTAGATCATGTGGATGTCTGTTTGGAGCATGCTGTACTTTTGAGCTGCATTTCCTACAAGCTCAGGGGCTGGGCAGCTGATCAGTGCTGCCTGACCCTCACTCTTAGATGAGGAATGCCAGAGGGAAGGAGTGGAGTACGTCCCTGCCTGCCTGAGACAGAAGAAGCAGCGGGCACAGCACCCTGATGAGCAAACCAACGGGAGCAGGCAGCCTCACAGGAAAGAGGAGTTCTGGGAGCCAAAATCCAGCGAGGAGGATGGAGAGGAGACAGATGACAGCATGAGTGACCTGTACCCACGTGAGTGAGAACCTTGGTGTCATCCATGTCCTCAAGGGAGTTGGGTGGTTAATTGTCTCCTGGGTTCTTTACACTGCTGCCTGATGCTGGTGTCCCAGAAACTCCTGATTTCATCCTATTGGGAGTCCTTAGTTTTTGGAAAAGCTTACCACCACCAAATAAGAAATAGTTAATGCTAAGTAATGATGAGTTGGATCATGGAAAGTGTGAGGAAAAGGATACAAGATCCACTTTTGGGATTTTCTGTTTTAGGGATCTCCGCTTTCCTTGTTTCTCAGCAAGTTCATGACAGAAGGTAGTCAGGCTGTTCTGCTTAGATCTGGAGGTGCAAATCCATCTTGCTGTAGGAGCAGGGGTGTAACACATGGCACCACCTGTGCTGACCTTCCCAGAATGGGAATAGAAAGAGCACCAAGGCACATTTCCAGTAAAACACCAGCATATTTATTTCCCGAGTATTTTAGCAGTGACACACATATGCCTGGTGACTGGAAGCAGCTTTAGAGCAAAGTTAGGGGAGGCAGAGGGAACTGATTTTGAAATGAATCTTTTTCAGCTGCACTCTTCCCAGAAAAAAACCCATCAGCTCCAGAGACCACGAAGGGCAGTGATGAGTTTGTGACAGACAGCGAGGACGATGTGGCCAAGCAGAATGGAGAGCACGGGGCAAGGAGGGACAGCAGCAGAGCAGCTGGCAAGAGAGGAAAGGTGGGAGTCATCCCCCTGCCTGCAGCAGCAGGGCTGTGGAGCTGGGATCCCATCCTGTAGGTGTTCCAGCTATTCCTGTCTGGGTACCAGCAGAAGGTGCAAAGCTGTTCAGAATAGATTTTTCCCTGTGTGCCAGACAGTGGCTTGCATCCCGAGGTGTGAATTCCTGCCAGGCAATATTTATCCTGGCTGGGGTAGTGAGGGATGTTCCTGCCTGTGCAAACAGCTCATCTTGGGTGGGATCCTGCCCCACACACCATCTCAGCAGGAAGGCTGATGTGTGTTCTGTGGGTTCTGTAACTATTTTCCAAATACACAAAAAAATTGAACTGTTTTGCAATCACAGAGTACCTCTAGACCATTTTCCTCCCACTTTTGAGGCACTGCCTTACTTTATAAATGTGTCAAAC
The DNA here is from genome assembly GCA_013400435.1 of Pycnonotus jocosus. Classification (NCBI taxonomy): domain Eukaryota; kingdom Metazoa; phylum Chordata; class Aves; order Passeriformes; family Pycnonotidae; genus Pycnonotus; species Pycnonotus jocosus. The sequence continues at coordinate 122,755 of VWYP01003854.1, read as the reverse complement.
TAGAAAGCTGGGGCTGGATAAAGTGTGGATTCATTGCTGCAGGGAGCCTGTCAGTTTGTACCTAATGAAACCATCAGAAAGGGCTGCTGAGCTGCAGGATCCTGGCTCTGTGAGCAGACTTGAGCTCATTCTGGCTGTTGAGGGAGATCCCACTCAGTTTCTGTTTAAGCTGTCGCAGGCAAGGCTTGATCTGGATGTTGGAAATAAGCTGATTAATTTTTTTTTTTTCTCCACAGAAACAGACAGGTCCTTTAAAGAAGAAATTCAAGAGCCACCATCGAAAACCCAAAAACTTCAAGAAAGCAACCTATGGGAAATAAATTCTATGATAAATACCTGTCCTGAAGCCTGTTGTGTAACAATGCCAGTGGGAGCACAGGATGAAGTGTCTGCCAGTTCCAGTTAACTGTTACAGGTGTGAAGGAGAATAATGGAATTAAGTTGCATTCCTGCTGCATCCTTCAGCTCAGTTTTTTACAGAAAGCTGCTTTTTGTTAGGCAGGAAAGCACAGCAGCTCAGTGGTGGAGCATCACCAGCCACACACGCCAAGTGGATACAAAGATGCCATTGTTTTATTTTGATTGTTTTCAAAAATCAAAACATTTTCAAACACAACTAAGGTACAAAATACAGCATAAAATGAGAATTTATACTTATTTCTTTTTTTTTTCCACATAGAAAGCAAAAATATATTTAGAATGAATTCCAGAACACTTTGCAGAGCCAATTGGTAGCTGACATCCTGCTTGTGAGAGCTTCTCAGCCATGGGGAGAGGTCACTGTATTTCTGGGAGATGCACAAGTACAGCAGTGTATGTAGGAAACCAGAATCTTCTGCATCAGGACTCACAGTTAATAAGTCTGCACGTTGTGCTGCCTAGAAGGATCTGATAATGCCCTCCACCTAACTGTGCCCCTGGAATACTGAAGCATTCCTGCTGCAGGGGACAGCAACAGTTCCTTTTCTAGGGTCTTTTGTTGGAAAGGGGACTTGATTTTCACAGAGGAAACTGGTCAATATTTCAGACTAGTCTGTCATCCAGCTCCTTAATTAGACAGAACACAAGGAAGTTGAGAAAGACAAGGGGCTACTTGCAGGAGTAGTTTGTGTCATTTATAAATACTATGAACATCAACAGCAGTTCAGGTATCTGAGAGTGGCTGCCTTGATCAGTCTAGAACCGTGGTGGACCTGCAGTGAAGCAGTGCAAACCTGCTGTGCTGCAGCTCTGTGACTGAAAGGACCAGTTTGTTTAGCCAGAAAGAGTCAGACACATGGAACAATTGAGGTGAAGACTTCTCTTGCAAAACTTCCTTGAAAAGAAAGCCATCAGTGACCTGACCTTAATGCTGAATTCCCCTCCCATCCATCTGGACATAGGGGTTGGACTAGATGATCTCCAGAGGTCCCTTGCAACCCTAACTATTCTGGGATAGCAACTGGCTTCCTCCAGCAGCAGCACATCTTGCCCTTACAGAGGCTATTATCCCCTTAAGATGATGAAATCACTGGTTTAACTTTCAACAGTGCTCTTTTATTTTTCATTTCAGTTCTTTCAGCCCAGTTTTCTCCTAAAAAGCAGCTGTTTAACTGAACTGTCCAGGTGAGTGTCCTTATCAGGAGACCCTGGGGAAGAGCTCTCACTGGAGATGTTCAGCTGAATTCCTCCTTGAGCAAAGAGCTGAGCATCTTCCTCAGGGGAGGCAGCAGAGCAAGGAATCAGTGTAATGGCAGGAATTTGGTAGGGCTCATGCTGTCTAGAACTCCTCCACAATCTAGTGAAACAAGTTCACACCTAGTTGACTAAGAGAGGACAAAACACCTCCCCTGAGCAGCACTAAGCACGGTCATGGCACAGAGGTTGTGGCACTGAGAAGCCAAACAGGGCCTCCCTCTCCTCACCCTCCCCAGGAGGGTCCATCCCTGGCTGCTTCTCCACTGCCCAGGCTTTGCACTCACATTCCTCAGCAATAACCGTTTGCAGAGCTGGGAACAGGGGCCACTTCCACATTTCCACAGCTCAGGGTGGCCTGAGGTGGCAGAGGAGGGGCTGTCCTGGAGAGCTCAGCAGCTCTTCAGTCAGCTGGGGCTTTTACAGCCAAGAGACTGACAGAAGTGAATCTAAGAAGCAGAGACTACAGATTAGGAGATTGACTGCTCTCATCTGGCAAGTACTGAGTGCACAGAAAAGGGGAGCTTCTGTAATGCTCAAGACATTTTCACCAATAACCTGCAATTCAAATATGAATTTGGGGCATATATGGATGGAAGCTGGTTAATAGCAGAAAGGAGTTTTTATTATGGAACCTGCAGCACAACTTGGCTCCCTTTTTGGGAATTCAGGAGGGGCAACTTTTGGGGAAAGAATGTAGAATAAGATTCTTTTGGCACAGAATTTTCACAGAATCTAACGTTCTGTCTCTTCAGGATTATCTCCCCCACTTCCTTCAAATCTGATTAGCAATACAGGATTCATGATTAACACAGGATTCCCCCTTGTTCCCCTCAAGGGCAGAACTGGGACATGTTAGAAAATCCTCTCCCTTTTCTTACCCAGAAGGGTGTACAACTACTTCCATGGTTATCTTTTTGCTTTCTGTTCAGGAGCAGGAAAGACCCTTCCCCATTAAAACAAAAGGGAATTACAGGCCTCTGAGCAGCAAAATAACAGTGATTTTCTGGCTTTTGATGCTGCTTTCCACCTTGATAAGCAATGCTATAACCAGCAATGGAACTCCTTATGCACAAGACAGTTTTGATAAGGGCAAGAATAGGGATCCACTTTTTTAGTTATAGCTACCACCCAACACCACACTGAATGATCCAGCTGTATCTGCTCACCTTTCTGCAAATTTTGAGACATTGCTGACATTCCAGACAGCAACTGTTCTACTGCAATTCACTGAAGCATCAGCAAAATGCAGGTTCCTTGGGTTAGTTCCAAATCTAGGAAGTTAGAATAAGCCTAGGCAACATTCCTTGAAGAAATAGGATTTTATCTATTGTATTACTGGTGCCACAGTAAATCAAATTCAAAACATCTGTGCCTTTTATAGGAAGGGGGCATGTACGTGTAAAATGCTGGCAGTTTTTGTTGAATCCATAGAGAATCAGTTCTGGACTTAGTACAGTATGTCCCAAGAAGTGTTGCTATTCCTGTTACCACTCTTTTTTCTTCTCATCCATGGAGACTCCACCAGGACCCAGTGCAACCACGAGGAGGAGCCCTCCAATGACAGACATGGTCTGGAAGAAATCGTATTTGAGGAAGTCGTGCATGGGCTTGTAGGTTGGGACGGTCCAGAAGGCATTGAAGTAGATGTTGATGCCAAACAGCCAGATGACCAGAGTCAAGGCAGCCAGCTTAGTCTTGAAGCCAATTGCCACCAAGATAATCAGGGCTGTGCCCACAATGTTCTGCAGAATCTGCAAGGAAAAAAGCCATGAAAAAAAAAGCCATTTACTTACACAGTTCTTAAATAGATACACCAACACCAGAGCAGAGCTTGGATAAGTTCAGTTGTCATGGCATAGATAACCTAATAACTTTTTCTAAAGTATTAATTTTATTTATAGATATCAATAAGCATTGAACAGATCCCTCAGCCCATCTGGGCACTGGTGCTACGTTCTAGCTGCTCAACTCATACTTTCATGCTGGGATACTTACATAAAAGAAGTTCATATCAAAGTGTAGCAGTGTCATGAACATGAGGACGAGCAGCACACGGCCCCCCAGCTGCATGTACTGCTTTGGGGAGCTCTCCCTCATGGTGGGGACACCAGCAAACATGCTCTTCCCCTCCGAGCGAGACTCAGCCAGAAGCAGCAGCAAACCACCCCCAAGGGCAAGATTCCTACACAAATGGGGAAAAAGAAATTAAAAAAAAAATATAAGTATTTTAGTACAGCTTTCACTGATCTATATTTGTAAAGTCTCATCTGACAGTTCCAGTAAGGATCTAAGTGAGAGTGAGGAGTGACTTGCTCTGCACCGTGGGATGTGTTGGTCTGTGTTAGACTCCCCAGCCCCAGCAGCACTGAGCACACCCAGGATCTGTGGGAACACAGCCTGCCAGGGAAGTCCAGCACCCACCACTCAGGCACAGTTGCTTCAGTGGCTGTTACAGCACAAATTGAGTTGTGTTAAAGTTACTCTGTACCTCAGGTTTAGCCATATATGCCAAACTAGTTCAGAGGTTGCTTTGAGAAAACAGAGCAGCAGCGCTGCTGGAAAGTTACACATTGACAGGGCTGTAGTAAGGCCAGAGAGTAGCTCTTGTGCTGGCCTCCCCTCAGAGGGGTGCAAAGGCAACAGCCAGCCATCACTCAGGGCCTGGCAGGAAAGCTCATGTTTATAATCTTGTCTTCTCCTTAGGGAAGGTGCTCAGAGGTTTAAAATCCCAGAAACCACTCCAGTGACCTGTAGTTTTCTCAGAAAATGGCTTCAGTCATGCAGAAGCAGAGTTGCTATTTTAGTCATTTAGGAAATAAAAGCAACTCTGATCAAGTGTAGACAGTTGGCTGAGCTCTCAGCCAGGTTAGCAGCAGAAGCACTTGGATCCTAGTGGTTTAGGATTAGTCTGTCTCTTCCTGAGCCTGCTGTCTACAGTTTAACACAGACTCTCCTGGTTTTTCAAGAGCTGTCATTCCTTCTTTAATATAAATTCATCACTTGTAAAATCTTTCTAGTAAATACTATGTACAAATGTCATTTCCTCTGCCACCATATGTCAGTTTTCATTCTGTCTCCAAAAAAAAGTTCCAGAAGCAGGCATACCTCATCAAGAACTTCAGGTCCCATAGAATGCTGTATGCAATAGTCTAGGCAAAGAATAAAACAGGTTAAAACACCATATAAATGACACTGAAGTTCTGAATTTCTGTTACAATCTCAAGTCTGTATCAGCCACAGGAGAATTTGATTATAAATACAATATAGTGAGGGAAATATGATAATTACATCAGTGTGGTCCAGGGAGTCTGTGTAACACAGGAAAGGGAAGCCAGAATTTGATTTGTGCTTTATGCCCCCAAAAATTCCCTGGTTTTGTAGGAGAAAGATGCTGCTAGCTAGGATCCTTTGTGATGGGAACACAGCTGAAGCCCAAAGCATCTGCAAGTCCCACATTTGGCTCATTAACTGACATCCAGGTAAACTGCCAGTTGCTTCTGCTAAATTGGTCAAGGTCAAGTATTGAATGAATGCCTCCAAGCTGACTAATTGCAATTACATCTATTGGGCACATCAGGAGAACAGAAGCAGCAAAATAGTTCAATGCCATCAAGGACTGGCACTAAGCCAGGGTGGAGAAAAATTCCAGGGTTGCAAGTTATATTTAAACATGTTGGGAGTACTGGGGCTAAGAGAGATTTGAAAGTTGCAGTTTAGAAGGGATGAAGATTTAAGCCTCCTACCTGTAATGCTATAATTCCAAACAGTCCAAAGCAGGCATATTGCACAAAGTTCCTACTCAGCACCAGGATACAGCCACCTGAGTTGGGGAAATTGAACACAGTTACACTTGGAAAAGCTCCTGCAGGAATGCTAACTTGGCTTTTCCTCTTTCTTTCGTGAGATAACTCTTAGGGGCATCATGCTGTATTCCTTGAAAGGATAAACCCCAAAACCTTTCTCCAGTCTTCCATCAGAAAGCACTGACAGCCCTAAGTCACTTTGACATGAGGACCAGCAACTGCATTAAATTAAGGTGACCCTCTACACAAAATAGTGAGGGCAAAAAACCTAAATCCAGACACAAGATAAGAAACTGGCAATCAGGAACAGTAAATCAGGAACAATATAAACAGAACAGGATTTTTCTTCTCTCCATTTCTGACTGCCTGAGCCCACCCAGCACACACACAGCAGTGCACTCCTGGGATTATTTTATTCCTGGGCTTTGGAAAAATTTCTGACACAAGCACCTCACTCAGGCTTAAATGCACCCTCTCCAGGGTAACAATTTGCCTTGGAGGTGAATGTCTATAAAGGAGGCTGAGAAAGTCTCAACATTGCCCCATTTAAGACAACAGGAGTATTTAATTTAGAGAACTCTGGGTGTGGCTTGTATTTATGGATGCAAGTTCAGAACTGAAACCAGATTATCCTGATGGATTCTTGGCCTCTCTGACTCAGAGGCAGTGTGTCACAAGAAACTCTCTATGGCTGCTTCCAGGAAAGGCTGAAGCAGGTCAATTCAGAGCTCTTTTCATTCAGCCCATGCAGTACTATCAGCTCTGAGCTGTCAGGGGCTATTAGGAAATCAGTGAGGCATCCCACGCTGCCAGGATTCACAGGGCTGTGAGTGCTCTGCCAGCACCTGAACAGCCCCAGAGCCACTTACTCAGCTGCCCGAAGAGGTTTAGGAACACAAAGATGGAGGCCAGGAAGTAGCCACAGTTCCACGTGCCATCGATGTAGTCCCTCTGTTCACCCCACTGGAGCCACATGCGGATGCCATCCTCCAGGAAGGTGCTGATCAGGCACAGCCGGGCCACGTGGGGCAGGTACTGCTTCGTCACCCTCAGGAACTGCACGGGCACACAGGGCGTTAGCAGGGCAGGCAGGGAAAGGGACACTGCAGGGAGAGCAGAGCCCTGCCCTCTGCACGCTGAGCTCAGCAGTTCTCATGCACTCAGGGTCATCAACATCCAGACACAAACCGGGACTTGGATTTAATGAAATGCCTCTTCACCCACTGGGAGCAGCAGGGGAAACCCGCTGTCATTGTCCACTGGACCAGGACTTGGGAAAAAGCAGAATCCAGCAGCACATTTCTGTGCAACAGGAATTGTGCTTTGATGGGAGCTCTCGCTAATGAAGGCTGACCTTGGTTTTAGTTTCTCTATCTCAGGGTTTCATGTTACAGCTCAAATATCAGACAGCCCAGAGCTGAAAGGGCAATCCTGCTCCCACCCCTGTGCTCAGGCACTCACCACCCTGGAACAACCCCAATTCAGGGAACCAGGCTGACAGAAGTTCTGTATAAATTAAAAAACGTTACTAAAATTTTGCCAAGCTTGTTCCCTCCAACAGCTCAGTGCAAACAAAGCACACCTACTCGAGCAGCAGCAGATCTTAGCTCTACATCACCACTGCATGGAACTGCACCCCCTACCCTCTAGGCAGGTTTTTACTTCCATTAAAAGGAGCATCCTCTGCAGAAAGGAAACAGACGTTTATAGCCACAGTTCAGTGCAGTGGCTAAAAGGAAATGATATCATCATACAACAGATGCTGAGCTTTAGTTTTTGGGAATGGAAGATGTATCTGGGCCCCTTTCATCTTGCAGGCTCCTGGATCAGTTTGCTCTGCAATTAAAATAATTAAAGGAACAAATACAAAATTGCCAAACTGAGTCTAGAGGGTTGTGTTCTGTAGGGCTGTGGGGTGCACAGGAAAGCTTATTGCCTCTGGGTTAAGACAAGTGTTTAACTGTCAGCCCATTTTCTAGGCAGCACTGGTTATTACTTAATTGAGACTTCCACCAGGAAGGAGACAAAAGCCATTTCTGACAGTTTATTCCTGCCAGCAGCAATCAGTCAATACTAAAGGCTATGCAAATGACAAGCCTAGCTCACTGTGCAACTACAGATTATCACAAGAAAAAAAAAACAAACCAGCAAACATCCTTAATAGTCAATTAAATAGCTAATATTGGAACAAACTGCACTGTTGTACTGCCTGTATCCAGAGTCTAAGGGTCAAAATTCACCCTAATCAAGTGCATTTTAAATACAGCTGTACTCTGCCTCCAGGCTGCCACTTCAGACTTTTTAAAGCCATGTCAACAGTTGGATGAATGAGTCAGAAGAGAATTTTTGATCTTTGTCACTCACTGAATGAGACACACATCTTGGTTTACAGCTTTCCTCCCTCCTGGGTTTCACTGTGAGGTCGAGGAAACTTGCTGAGGAATACTAAGAGTAAAGTTCTTACAAACCAGAAGTCGTTTGTAAGATACAGAACAAGCAACTTTGGTCTAGAAAGAAATGGAAGAAGACAAGTGCTGGGAATCTGTAAGGAAAGGATAAAAACAGTGCTGTGGAAAGGATGAAAAAAGCAACAGCTAGTAGAGAATATCTTCCTCCAGGCCTCATCTTTGCTGTTTTGAAGTGGGAGCTGATCTCATTTTCCCCTTCCCTGGAACCATGAACAGCACAGGTGAAGGATCCAAGAAGACACTGAACATTTACCTGTTCTCTTGGCAAACAGAGGGAATTTAACACTGGCCATTAAACACGAGTGCACACATCCAATGGGCTCCAGACAAGTCAGAGAGGCTGCAGCCCAGGGCAGCTCCAGTGCTAAGCAACCTCATGGCACACACACATCATCCCTGGGCACCCACAGCTCCTGCAGCTGCACTCAGATTGAGCCCTCTGTACACAGCAAGCTCAAATAAGCTTCACAAACAGCCTGTGGGAACAAAAACCCAAGCCAAAGGAACCAGGAGATCCAGAGAGAAAGGAAGAGAACAAACTACACCACAACTACAGGAAGAGAATGGAACAGGCATCAAGTGATTTCACAATGAGAGGATCTGGGTGTAAATCACTCAAGTAATTTAACTAAAGATGGAATAAATGACAAGAAACATGAGAGCTCCAGCAGTGAGACTCAGTGAATAGCAGCAGTCACCCTGGGCTGGGCCCTGCACAGCCCCAGCACTGTGTGGCTCTAAAGCTGCACCCTGAGCCCGCTTCCCCTAAGATTCACACAGATAAAGTGGCACGCATGGGAAAATTGGTGGCTGCAGTTTGATATCTGCAGCTAAAAAATGAACCTGAAACACTCCCTGCACTGAGCACAACACATCCGAATCCAAACTGCTGGCAACGATGGAGGTGGCAGCATTAAACTCACAACATCAAATAACTGCAGGGTTTTTTCTGCTCTGGGCTTTGCATCAACTGCTCACCACATGTCCTGTCCCCTTGGAAGAGGTGAAACATCGTGAGAAAAGATAAGAAAATGCTAAATAAAACTATTTTAAAGAAGAACAGCTGGTTCTGTGTTGGCAGCCAAGCCACTGACATATGCCAGAGGGGCTTTGTGTTGCCACTTCCCCCCTCTAATGGGATTACAGAGGCAAAGATAGATTTAAATGCTCCTTTAACAACCCAAGATGTACAAGAAGATCCAGGGATCCCTTAATCAAAGCTCTGCTCAACCCTGCGTTTTTCTAAAGGAGGACTGAAATTTTCAAACCCATAAAGGCCTGACCAGAAGAGAGGCAATAAAGTGCTTCAGTTTGACCTCACCTCCAACAGTTTCAATTTTGCTGGAAATCCACTCTACTTTGATAAAAATACATATACACCATGGTACAATGACAGGTGTTGAAAGTCTGATAAATGGACATGAGTTGCCAGTTTTTGCAGGTGTGTTCTGACAAGCACAAAACCTTTTCCTGTGTATTCTGGGATCAGGGAAGTTCTGATTATGGTGAGGAACAGCACACTGCTCATCCATACAGAAACCCTCCTGAGCTGCACAGCTTTATTAATCTAGAGCTTCTAATAAGGCACATCCCAAATATCTCGAATAGTTTTAAGGGATTGCCTAGTTCTGGGAGAACAAATTCCTCCAGCAGCCTGGGACACCACTGATCTTTCCTAGAAGAGGATGCTCAATCCAGTGGCACAGAGAAAAATCATTTTCTTTCACCAGCTTGGATACATTCCCTCAAAGAGATCCCACCCCAAAATCACAGGGACAGCAAAACCCATCACATTCATTAGCCCAGAGCCTACAAAGTAAAAACTGGGAAGAGGTTTTCCCATTTATTTCCAAAGGCAGGAAGAAGGCTCTGACCCATTAGAGCATTGCCAGCAATATTAATCAGGTTTTTAATTGCAGGAAGATTTCTCAATGCTTTTCCCTGCTAAAGTGTGCTTTATACCAATTCCCTTTTCTAAAAGGCTATTTATTAATGAAATCTCTAAAATGGTACTTTTAGTAATTTATTGCATTTTACTATCACACTTCATGGGAAATTTTTTCCCCAGCCTAACCAGAACAGGCTGCTTGGCTTATAATGATAAACAATCAGTGCCCTGCCACGACAAAGTTCTAGGGAACATTTCCAAATTCAGGTTTTTTAATTGACAAAGTTCAGACCAACAATGAAACGTTTTCATCTCCCTTCCATTTTCTGCAAAATTGGATATTGAGGACAAGAAATAATGGGTTCAAAATGAAAGAGTGGAAATGTAAGCTAGAAATTCAGGAAAAATTCCTCCCTGTGAGGGTGGGGATGCCCTGGCACAGACTGCCCAGAGAAGCTGTGGATCCCTGGAAGTGTGCAAGGCCAGGCTGGACAGGGCTTGGAGCAACCTGGGAGAGTGGAAAGTCCCTGCTCATGGCAGGGACTGGAAGAAGATGGGCCTTAAGGTTCCTTCCAACCCAAATGGTTCTGTGATTCTGTATCAGAATTATCTGGACAACATACATCAGCATTTATCTTGGAGAATTAAATAAACTCCCCCAGTCTGGCTCTCCCTTGCAGCCCCTCTCCCTGCTGTGCAATGACTCAATAGTCTCCTCACATTTCTGTCCACAAATCTCTCTCTTTTTTTTTTTTTTTTTGAACAGCAGAAATACCAAGCACCCACATTCCTAAGGATTTATTCCTAAAGATTATTACAGACACTAGGAAAGTTGCCTGAGATCTGCTCCCTCTTAGGAAGGGATTACAAAGGAGAGACAATCTTAAACACTCCCTGCAGGCACCAGATACAGCTATTTTCAGCACTTGGTGGCTGCACTGAAGGGGTTGCCAAGTAATATTTTAACAAAAAAAATCACTAAAATGGGCTTGATTTCCAAGTATGTAAATTATTGAATTAATAACACTGGGCTGGTGTTACAGTGTCCCCTCCACTGCAATTCCTTACAGCTCAGAGCAGTCTGTCACCAGCAATCCCAATCCCAGTATTGCTCCTCACTTGACCTAAACATGGAGATAACTGATCCAACTGAAAAAATAACCCCTCAGTGTTTCCTCCTGTCAGTTCAGCTCCCCAGTTCAATGACAAAAGTGCTGGTGAGAGAGAAAAGGGGAATGTAGCCTTGGGAGAAGTAGGACAAGCCCTTTCACTGACAACTGGCTGTCTGGCAAGCTGAGCTGCCTGTAACACAGTGCACCAGTTCACCTCTGGATTAAGAGCCACTTGTTACTGCTGAGTATCTTGGCATCTAGGGCATAATTTGCCAATTCAAAGGGAAATTACAGCATCTGAGAAAAGCTAAGCTTTACTGTTTGAATTTAAGGAACAGATTATTCTTGCTTTTGTAAGAGACATTTAGGATTTCCTGATAAGCCACGGAATTAGCTCTAACGTTCTCCCACAGGGGTTTTTATGCTACAGAAATTAAGACTCATTATGTGTTGAGCACTAGTACAGAGAGTGGGAAAAGCAAGAACATCACTGAGAATGCATTCAGCTCCCAGAACAGCCATTGTCCAGCCTCCACCAGGGGAGTTTCAACACAATCTCAGTCCAAACATTCCAAGTATTTTTTTTTAAAACCAAGATGAACTAACAGCTCTTGTAATGCCAAGTGTTAACTCCACAATATATACCAAAGGTTAGTGTTCAGCAGGTCACTCCTACATTGGGGTGACACTGAGCTTTAGCAGCACAGACAGCACTGAAGGGTTCTGATTGAGCTAGCAGGCAGAATCACCACAGGAGTTATTACTCAGAACACCATAAAAATTATTTTGCAATCTGATGGTAAGAGTAACAAAACCCTAAATTCTGCAGCTTAAGGCAAGACTCATCTTTAAACAGGATGTGGCCAAGCACAAGTGAATTTGTGCCATTTAAAACTCACTTCAGGAGGGGGCAAACTACATTTAAGCTGGACAAAAGAGCTTTCAGCAGAGTGAAAAAAGGGGTGTTAAGGACATCTAGAAATAACCCCACAGGAATAAATAGAGAGGTGTTATAAAAAGGTCAGGACAAGCACTGCAAATTTTGGCAAGTAACGTGAACACTGCAGTGATGGTTTACTTTCTCCTCTAAAAGGAGCAAGAGGACAAGGCAAACAGAGAATGACCAAGATAATCCAGCTATCCCTCAAAATGAGTATTCCACACACCACAAGAAGATCTGTCTCTAAATCGAGCCTTCCTTCTTCCATCTAGGGGTGGGGAGGAAGTGCAGAACAGGTTTTCCCAGTGAAATCAGTGAAAGACACAGAGGCAGCACAGCCCCCTCAGAGCTGTGACGTGTTATCGTGCACCACACAACTCACACTAAATCACAGTGGTTGTAGAACCAAGCAGAATCAGATTTTCCAGCCAATTTGCTGAATATGATTACTTGCTGCCTCTCATTGTCGATTAGATGAATCACCATGACTGTGAAGATCTTTGCAACACCATCCCCAGCAGAGCAACTACTTACACTCAAAATATTCCTGCTGTCAGACATTGTAAGAGATCACAAACTTCTATTTAACAGAGAAATCACTCGGGCCTCCACTGAAATAAACGTAAGAAGGTTTACAAGACAACATCAGCTTGTTTGCTTTCGTTTTGCCCCAGTCCTGAGCACAGCACCACGGTGCTGACCAACCTTTTCCAGTTTAGGTTTCCAGACATGGGTCAGGGTTCCATGAAATCACAGAACGGTTTGGGTTGGAATGGATTCTAAAGCTCATCTTGTCCAAACCCCTGCCATGGGCAGGGACACCTTCCACCATCCCAGGTTGCTCCAATCCCCGTCCAACCTGGCCTTGAACGCTTCCAGGGATGGAGCAGCCACAGCTTCTTTGGGCAGCCTATGCCAGAGCCTCCCCACCCTCATAGGAAGGAATTTCTCCCTAATATCCCATCTAACCCTGCCAGGTTGGATAACTCTCCCATCCCTGCCAGCTCACACAGGTTCCTCACACCTCTCTGTGCCCTCTTCAACAGCGGGGATGGCTCCTGCTCTCCTTCCACTTAATCCCTCTTGGGAGCAGCCCTGTCCCCAGGGAGAACTCGCTCTATGAGAGGCTCTGGCGCTCACTCGAGGGCCGGAGCGGCCGCTGGGCCTGCGGCGGTGGGAGCCGGGCCCGGGGTCCCCTCGGAAGAAACTTATAGTAAAGATGGAAACAGACTACTTCCAGCAGCAGGCAGAGAGAAGGCAAAGTAGGATGGCTACAAATCGAAACGGGAAACTTAGGCTGGATATTGGGAAGAAATTCCTTGCTGTGAGGGTGGTGAGGCCCTGGCACAGGGTGCCCAGAGAAGCTGTGGATACTCCATTCCTCCAAGTGTCCAAGGCCAGGCTGGACAGGGCTCGGAGCAGCCTGGGATAGTGGAAGATCTCCCTGCCCATGGCAAGGGTTGAACGAGACGATCTTTAGGATCCATTCCAGCCCAAACCTCTCCACGGCTCTATAATCCCATAAACCCACCGCCCCGCCACAGCGCGGCCCCNGGCCGGGCCTTGAAGGCGCCGCCGCGCCGGCGCGCGGGGGGCGGGGCCTCCCCGCCGGGACACGCCCCCGACACGCCCCTCGGCGCTCTTAAAGGGGCCGCGCCCCCGCTGCCCTCCTGCGTGAGGCGGGGGTCTCACGCCCTCAGGGCCGCTGCCCCACAGTTCCGGGCGGGAGGCCGGGCTGTGTCCCCGCCATGGAAAAATATGAGGTGCTGCCTCCAGGCTTAAGCTGTACCGGCCGATAAGCGGGCGGCTGTAGCATTGTGGGGGCGTAGGTGGTGCTGGAGGGGTCTGTGTGGGGTTCAAGGCCCTGAGGAGGGGCCTGTGAGCAGGGCAGGGGCTGTGGGTACCCTTGGGGACATGGTGTAAGTGGCTCTGAGCGGGTTAGGTGATGCTGGAGGGGTTTATGAGGGGTACGTGGCCCTGAGGAATGCTGTGGGTGCCCCTGGGAGCAGCACACAACCACAGGAGGTGGGGGCTGAGTGGCCCTGGCAGGGTTGGGTGGTCCTGGAGGGGCAGTGGATGGTGCTGGGGGTGTTTTCAGCACGGGGAATGCCCTGGAGAGGAGGGAAGGGGAGGCCTGTATCCCTGACAGGAGTTGGGGGTGTCCCTAGTCCTGCCACGAGGGAGCTGGAGTTAATGTTTGTGTGGAAAGGTGAACAGAAGGAGGTTTTGCCTCAGTTGTTCTGCCCCAGGTGCTCTGGGTGTGTCTGTGCCCGGCAGGTGCTGGAGCAGCTCCAGCCCGGGGCACTGGGCACGATGCTGACAGCTCAGCTGAAAACAGACCAGGGTGCCCAGAAGAAATATGCAATAAAGCAGGTGAGCAGGTGGTTGTTATGAAAACAAGAGTTTGGCATGTTTATCTCCAGAGGTGCCATGGTAGTAGCAAGAGACTCATGCTGGGCAGCTCAGCTGCTGGGTAAGAGCGGGCTTGCTCGTTTTTGTGCTGCTTTTTGGGAAAATGTGGGATTCAGATCAGTTTGCTGGAATGTTGAGGCACAAAGTGGGGAAAGGACAGCAGCCTGCCTAAGTCCCCTCAGTGTTCTCACCTCAGCTCACTGCTGCTCTAACAGTGCAGAAGCACTGTCTGTCACTCGTGTGTTTTCAGCTCTGTTTTACCCATCTCCTGACACCAAAACTGCCCCAAACATTAGAGATTTGACCCATCATTGAAAATGTATGTTATTTGCAGTCCAGTCACCTCGATAAGAGTATTCTGGCCTGAAGTTCCCCAGTGTTTCTGTTACAGTCTCATCTCTGTGTTTTGTTTGGTGCAGGTTGAATGCATTGACCAACACCAAGCAAATGTGGCCTTGAAGGAGGTATTGGTGCAGTCTTTTCTTTACTACTTCACTTACAAAGACCAAAGTCTTGATAGAAACAAGTCTTTTATCTACAAGGATTAGCTGAGTAAATAATAAGTAAATAATCAGGTAGGACTATTTGTGGGTTGTGCTCTCTGCCCTCTGCTTGAGTTCAAGCCAGGGTTTTGTATTAATTGTTCTTATTTTTGGATATGTAAATTCAAATGGACAGTTCTTCTCAGAGGATAGTTTTTTCTCAGAATTTTTACTTTTTTTGTGAAGCCAAAGAACAAAACTTATCCTTTTGGCCTTTAAGCTGAAGGAGAACCTTGGCCTGTTTGTAGTTTATTATTAATAACTCAATGTCTAGATAACATATTTCATGATAATGCTCATTTCTCAGAGTTTTTTTAATGTGAATTATTTTCTCTCTTTGTTTTGGTGCAAACTTGTTTCAATACCTTGAGTAAGAAACATCAGAAACACTCTTAAAATACCAAAAATGGTTTCCAATAAAATATGTGGAATAGCATATGATGGATGAGTCTCCCAGTGCCCAGTATGCACAGCATCTGGAGTTGGAAAAGGAGAATAAATGTCTGTGCAGATGTTTTATCCTGGTCAGAGAGGTGACCTCTTTCTGTACCAAATATGGCATTACCAGTAAAACTTGATCCAATTTTTCTGTTGAAATAAAGATTGAAATACATCTATTAAAACAAATGCAGTTGTGCCACCTAGAATTGTAGCTCTTTTTAGCTTTTCTGTTGTGCCTGCACAGCCACAAACACAACTACAGGAGAGTAACCTGAATTCTTTTTACCTTCCACATAACCAGCAAATTTGCTGAGGTGATCAGGATTTGTTAGAGCCCTGCACGGAAACCACCTTCAAGGAGATAAAAATCTCTCGTGCCATTGTATTTGCTGAGGTTAAAGCTTGCATGGAGGCTACAGGAAATAATGGCTGTGCTTGAAAAAAATCATCCTGACTTACATTCTAAGAAATGTTTTCAGGTTTGGATGTTAGGAACTGAAGAAGGGGGTGGTTCACACATCATCTCCCTGTGGATCAGTTTATATCTTTGAATCTCACAAGGCTGTTACAGCACTGAGTAGAGTCTGAGTGAAATATTTTCCTTCTTTTCACACTTGTGTATGCAAACATTTACCAGAGCTGGCACTTTGGAAGAGTTTGATCAGAAATGTGACATGGACAAGTGAGGAATTGGCTTTGGGTGTTATTTAAGGTCCTGTTAAAGGGAAGGACTGTGTAGCTATAGAAAGCTGTCTCTATTTAATCTTTTTTATTCTATGCAGGCAATGGATTTGCTGAAACTCCACCATCCTAACATCTGTACTTACAAGGAATTGTTTGTGACTTGGAATAACCAGGTGAGAATGGAACAGGATTAAACTGGAATGTGTGTTCTAGGCACATGGGCATATTCACAGATTTAAATTTGGGGTCATGGGGGTGAGATGTTAAAAAATAAGTTTTGTTGATTTGAAACAAGCCTTTTTTTTTTTTTTTTTTTTTTTTTTTTTTTTTTTTTGTTCCTGAATACACACACTAAAAAGCTGACAATATGCATGGATTGGAGTCCATTACATGGCAGATTCCCAGATTCTGATGGGAATTAGTGTGCAATTCTAATTTTCATGCCTGCATGAAAACCCTTCTATAGGGGACCATAAAAAGCTGAAAGCCCTGACTCATTTATTTCTTCAGTGCTTGGACAGAATCTTTGCTGCTTTTATGGATATATAATTGATTTGAATCATCCCATACAGCTTCAGATAAGATGCTTGATTGTGGTGGTTTGTTTTATTTGCTAAAACAATGAGCATGCTGTATTTTTTAAATGAAAAAAATTAAATATTGTCTCTCCTGTGAGAGAATAATCATCTCAGAACCCTTTTGTAGTGTGAACATCACACCCACCAGTTTGGTTTTGTCTTTCTTACCTGCAAACAGTTCAGCAATTTTGCTGCAATGTTTTGTTGCAGGTCTCCTCTCTGTTCCTCTGCCTGGTAATGCAGCACTCAGGCCAAGGAGATCTTTCAGCTCTAATCGAGGAAAAGAGGCAGAAGTCAGAAAAGATAAGAGATGTGGTAAAAAGCACAGAAAAGGCACCTGTTTGAACTGAGAGACTTGTTGCTTTTATGGCATTCCTTCTTTCTAAAAATCCTCCCTAAAGCCTTCAAAGCACAGGAGGGTGGCTTTTGGAACTCACTTCTGAAAGTATTTGCAAGTTACTCTGTTTTTGCTACGGTTTTATGTCTTTTTCCCTCCACAGGTGGTTCAGAAGTTCCTGGGACAGATGGTGGATGCTTTGTTTTACATACACAAACAAAATATTTGGCACAGGTGAGCAGGAATCTCATTCTCTTTGTCTGTCAGGCCCTTGTTCTTTGCAGTGTTGGTTCAGCTCAGTGCTCAGAGGCAGGGAATTTTACTTTTCCAAAAGGAGAAGTGGGGGGTAGAAATTCCAGACTTTAGATTAGAGGGTTTTTTACTTCCAAAGTTACCTATTTCCTGAGTTTTGTCTGGAATACTCATTTGACTGAGGTATTATTTTTAAAAATATTTATATTTAATTTTAATATTTAAAAAAATTGTCCATCTCTGTAAATGCTTACATTTTGGTGGCTGTGATGGATAAAGTTTGTCTATCTGAATAAGACACAACTTGCATTCCATGTTGAGATCAATTTGTGTCCCAAGCACATATTTTAAAGCATTTAGAGAGGAAAATAATTGTATTTTGGTTGTTTATCACTTGTATATTAAAAAACAAAACCAACCAAACACAAACAAAAAATATCCAAACCAATTCCCCCTCCCAAAAAAACCTCACTCCAAAAAACAACACAACTCTTTTGAGGGCTAAAGATGCAGGGAATTTGTAATTATATGTCATTAGACTCTAATTTCACAGGCTGACAGAAAATATTTGTGTTGCAGAAATCTCAAGCCATCAAACATCCTTGTGACTGGTGAAGCATCCTTCATGCTGAGTGACTTCAGCACTGAAACACTTATGAAAGATGAGTTGAAATGGAAAATAAGAGTGGAAGAAGGTAGATTTTTTTTTTCTTTCCTGTTGTATTTTTAAATTAATTCAATTGTGGTGGATATTTTTAGACTTCAGAGAAAAATTAGGAAAGAGGGGAAAGATCTCTCTCCTTTCTCTGCATTAAACAATTTGTCTTCTAAATAGGATTTTCATTGGCAGTTGTCTGCAGCATTAATTTTGTTCACAAGTGAAAAATGCAGATGTGTGTGAGTTTCTGCAATCAATACTGTTGGAATCCTTTTTAGCTTTGTCCTCAGGAACATCTTAGAAAAATGTTCCTTAGTTAGAGTGTGTTTTGTAGTTTTTGGAAGCACAATGTCACCACATGATTCCTGTTCCTACAGAAAGCAAGTCTTGGATGGCTCCAGAAACATTTGGATTTTCTTTCACTGAGAAATCTGACATCTGGTCTCTGGGCTGTGTCCTCCTTGATATGATGAGCTGCTTTGTTCTGAATGTGTGTAAGAGTGATTTATTAGGGATTTAAAGAGTGATTTATTAGGGATTTAAAGGCTCCTCAGGATATCTCTGAGTATGTGTGAGCTCTCTGACACTGTGCTCTTCCCAGGCAGAAGAGAGAAATTCCTTACTGCAGGATATCAGAGGGGGCAGCAGCTGCCTTGAGCGAGTGCTGACCCTGATGCAGGATGGAGAGAGCAGATATTTGCCTTTCTTTCCAATTTTATTGATGATGCTACAGACTGAGCCCAGCATGAGACCCACAGCAAGGTGAGTTCTGGCTGACTTCCCTTGATTTATTTGGTCCTAAATCCCTCCTACCTTCACAAAGTTAACTGCTGTTGGAAAGGTTTGAGTTAACATTGCTTATCCTCCTGCCTCAACAAAATGAGTTATTAAAGACTTGATGTTCATTCAGAGTGGACACTGAGATGCACAGGGATAAACTGTTTGCAGTTATATTATGAAGTCATGTTCTGCACAATTTTGTGAGCCTGAACTTGACACCTAAGCATGGATTGTGCAATATGAGCTCTTTCTTGAGCTGCTTTGAAGTAAATGGTTTTAAGTTCTATCAAAAATAATCTAATCCAGAAGTAACATTAATTTTTTCTTTCTAACTTATCAATTGTAGTTCACTGGTGCTGCTTTTGTCTCTTGAAATTCCAGGGATCTGGTTGCTGTTCCATTTATTAGGAAATGCCTGACTTTTGCTGGTGACACCTCAATAAAACTGAAGAAGTCTCTGCCTCCCACAATAACAGATCTGCTCTTTCAGGGAGGAGTTGAAAGTGTTCTAGGTAAAAAGGAGCATAAGATTTATGTAAAGGTGATTTTCATAGGAAATAGATTCTCCAGTCAGGATGTATTCTACTTGGTAATAAATTCTTGGGCATTCAATTTACCTGAAATAAAATGGGATACTCTTTGGAGCAAGGATCACTATGCAGCTTTTTTTTCTAAATTCTTAAGATTCTCAGCCAATCCCACTGTAAAAGTTAAACAGGGTCAGAGGTCATTCCTCAGAAAACTTGAGAGCTCCACTTATTTTGTTTGCATTGTAACATCTTTGCTAATTTATGCCACAAAGGATCTGCTCCATTATTTTCCTTCTAAGTGAGGAAGATGTTGTTTTAATCTGAAAAGTCTACTGGAATAATGCATTTAAGGCTCCTATCCCTGCTCTGACTTAATATTCCAACAGGTTCCCAAAAATATATATATAATGCCAAATACATTTATGAGTCATAACACTTTGTAATATTGAAATATTTAATGAGCTGGGTGGAGAACTTTTTCTCTTTTCAACAATCCCAAATTTCATTATTTTCATTCGTATGGATTCACATCTTGCATAAAGCAGAGACAATTTTAGTGCTTTGTGTAAGTGTCTGTGTGGAATGGTTGGAAGAATTTCCTTGGTTTCTATCTCAGAGTTCATGCAGGCTTCCTGGGATATTGAAGAAGTCCAGGCTAAAGGCATTCAGCACCTTGCCAGCTTTGTCAAGGATAAAAGTGGTAAGGCACCATTTGATCAATTTATTTATTTATTCTGCTCCTTCCTTACAGTTTCAGATTATAAAAAGAGGAAAACATTTTTAATGTCCATAAATGAGAATGAAATTGCTGTTTTCCTGTTTCTCCAGACCTGTAGCTGGTGGGATTGTGTTAGTACTTGTTCTGTGCATGTTTTTCTTAACCAGCAGAGGGGTTTTACAGGATAAGAAAAACGGGCACTGGGGGAAAAAAAACCTCTGTGATATTTGAATTATAACAAACTGACATTTGAGGAAGGTGATTTCCACCAGTCCTGGGATGACTTGGGGGTAATTCCTGGGGCTGCAAGGCTGGCAGAGCAAAAGGAAACTGCACATGGCTAATTCCTGTGTGTCTGGTAAAGCTGTGAGGGTGAAAGTTGTGTATTTGCTCCCAGAAACTGCACATTTTTCAAAAGAAGCTTTCAGATCAAGGTTAATAAGTCAAAGCACTGTGTTAAATCAGTTATAAAATGCCCTGTCCTTTGACAGCATTTTAATGCTGACATTGGCTTATGATGTTAAAACTCGGGGTTATTCTTAGCTTTAATTGATAGGAGACATTTCCCACACAGTTTAAAACAATTCACTCTGTTTTGTTCTCTTTGATTCAAGAACTTTTTCTCAAAAACATTTCCTTCCCCCACAGCATTCCCCTACCTGCTAACATGCACAGAAGTGATCACTCATGCCATGAAGACTCACATAGATTCTCTGGATTTACAAGTAGAAGGCTGCATTTTATTGCTTGAAATTCTTACTCAAGGTACAATTTTAAGACTTTCTCCTTCTGCTAAATCTTGTAAAGATTACTGAACCCATTATCTGCTCCATTAACAATTTTAGGGGATGAATTTAAAGAACTAAAGGAAGTTAAGCAGCTTTCTGAATAGAAAGCATAAATAAGACTTTTATTTTTTTGGTGTTTAAATTTTAAACCATAAAAGTGATTTGGGGTCTTTTGTGTGGTCCCTGCTGTCATTTTCATGGCAATTTACTCCAAAACCACCTGATGCTATGAGCTTGAAAATACTAAGAATTGAGTTTCAGCAAAAGAAAATGTCAAGTAACTTTTGCTTATTTGATGGGAAGAAAAGCTGTTAATTGAACATTTTGCTGATTGCAGGGTAGGGGGGTTCAGATTTCATTCAAAATCACTGAAATCTTTGTTCTATTCCAATGTTTGTGGTGACAGCTCTGGAGCAGGGGGTGATGATGGCCCTGGATGAGCGTGTGGCCAGCTGCCTGTTACACACAGTGAGAAAACATTCTGAAAATGAAGAGTTCCTTTCAATGCTCTGCACGTTATTGATGATGGTTTCAGCCAGTGGTGGGTCACCTTGCTCATTCTTTGGGGAACATTAATTTACTTTTACTTTTTGAAACAAATCCAGGATACAATGCAGAACTTGAGACTTCACTGAGAGGTGTGGATTAAGTATTAATTACTTAATACAATAATATAATTATAATTATATTAAATATATTAAATAATTATATTTATTTATTTAATAATGGTAATATTGGCTACATATTGATAAAACTCCTGAAAATTTAAGATAAAATGCTGAGGCTTCAGGGATTTACAGGACTACTGTAATAGATACAAATCTGTATTTCCTCTTGGTTTGGAAACAAGTACAAACTCTGCAAATAGTAGTGCTTGAGAAAATGAGGGCATACAACCTGAACTCTATTTTGGACTGTGCCATGATGAATTGAAACTATTCTCCCTAACTTCTCTACTTCGTTTTCTCTTCTTCTGAACTTGTAATTGCTAAATATTTGTAGTATTTTTAGTTGTTTTCAGTGTCAGTTCAACAGTCATCAAAGGCTGTTTTTAGAAATTATTACAGTAGGATTTAGCAGCAAGGAGGAGATCTTCAAAAAATTATTACAAAGAATTGTGTCTAAGACCGAACTATTTTTATCCAGTGTTTCCTAATTCTGAAGCGTAGCTTGAATCGTTAAAATGGAAACAGGTGAAAAAATGTGATTTACACCCTTTCAGTTCCTTTCCTGCTCTGTGAATTCCAAGCCTGGGAGGAAAAAGGATGGCCCGGCATCCATTTGAAAGGATCCGCTGTGTTAAGTGCGTCTTGTTAAAAAATTCGGTCTGTTCTCTTGCTTCCCTTTGTCCAGCTGATGGGCTCATGTTACCGATCTCTTATCTCACTTTAAACACGGTTGGTGCTGCCTGTTTCGAGGCCAGTGAGTGGGACAAAAATCCCAGATTCTATAGAATTTCTGTGGTTTTCAGAAGTAGCTGCGGAGAACCTAAGGAAAGTTGGAATCATTCCAGACCTCCTGTTAATTTTAAGACGTTTTCTTCGTAATGACAAGATCTGCTTCTCTTGCTGTGCCGTTCTCTGGAGCCTGGCTGTGAGTGGTAAGTAGAACACTGCCAGTATTGTGCCTGCACTCGTGACTGAAGGGCAGCAGGTATTGAGCCTAATTGAGTTCAGACATTCCTGTTGCTGGGATTGGATTTTCTTCCATTCTTGTTCCAGGGAGCTGGAATGAGATGATCTTTAAGATTCCTACCAACCCAAACCAATCTGATTTTGTGATTCTGGAGAGTTGTTTCCACAGCACTTTGTGACCTACAATTTTTACCATCACTTTGTGATCCAGGGTTAAATCAGATAAAAATAAAAATTAATGCAGAGTTTTTTAGCAACCCTTTATGTGATAAGGTCTCAAACTGGAGCTGTTCAGGCCAAGATGTGACCTGATTTTCTATTTACTGATTTGTTTCTGTGATGTGTTCCTGTAGAGGTGTGTGGTGTTCTGATCATCGTGGAAGGCTGGAAGCACAGATTGTGCTCAGTTGCACTTGGTGTGTTTTATTCCCTCTGTGCAGCAAATTACCCATTGGATTTATGAGACAGCTGAATCTCCATCCTGCAGCCTGGATTCTGTCAAAACTGTGCTTATTTCTGGAGGTTTCTTGCTGTGATCCCTATGCATAATTTAAATGACAAAGAACAGTAGCTCCTGCAGAAGTTCAGCTTTCTGCAATAAATAGAATTATTTATTAGTCCTGTAGCACTTGGTTTGGTTCTGTGCATTTTTGATTCCTTCCCTCTGCTGCCCTCCAGACTAAAATAATGTTACATTATTCCAATGCCAACACCCATTAAGGTTTTACTGATGTAATTTGACATATAATGATACCATTACTCCATGAAATAACTCTGCCTGGTGCATTTCCTTTCTGTTAAGGTAATTCAGAGAATAATGCAGACCAAGCAGTGCTGGCAAGTGCTCTCCCTGTCACCTCTGCAGTGCTTCAGGAACACCTCCGGAATGGAGTCGTTGCAGAGTCAGCCTGCTCAGCTCTGTGGGCACTGGCACTCCAAGGTGTGTGTTCCCAGTCTCCCCTGGGCATGGAAAAGGCTGGGATGTCTGTGTGTGATCCTGCAATCCAGGCTGCCTGGCTGGAGCAGGCTCTGCAGATGGCAGCAGAGTTTGGAACTTGCATTCTCTCTTGGCCGCTCTTCCCTGTGCTCTCTCTGTGACTCGCTAATGAAGCCATTTTTGATGAGCTGCAGCAATTAAAGCACCAGATACTGCTAATGGGGACTCCACTGGAGGGCAGCTAATTTGCTTGGTTGATTTGGAGCAGTATTTCATATTAAAAAAGAAACAATCTCTTTCATTATCATTTGCACTAAGGAACCCATCCTTGCAGTATTACTCTGCCTTATTTCTTCCTCATGCAAGAATGTTTTCACATTTACCTACTGCCTGCCCTTGTGCCATCGTTTCACTGGGAAAAGCTGAGCAGAACACCCTCAGCAATCTCATTGCTATTCCTCATCAGCAGAATAAGTTGAGCATTCAGGACTCTTTATTCTTTTGGCCTGGAAAATATTGAAACTTTGGGATTTTCTGTGTGTTTTGTTTATTTTCTTTAAAGGTTGCTTAACTGACAGTGACTATGAGCCCGCAGCAGCACTTTTGCTGGATGCACTCAGGATGAACCCAGAAAGAGCAGTGCTGGTGAAGAATGGCTGCTTGGCATTAGCCAGCCTTGTGAGGCTCTCAGGTAAAATTCAGCAGTTCTGCTTTTATTAATTACCAATCAGCTCCATCAACATAAAAACAATAATCAAAATCACTTCTGCCCTGCATGACAGTGTCAGCTGCGTATCTGGTCTTCTACTTGTTCCCAAAGATGCTTCAGAATAGTTTTTAGGAAGACTGAAAAGAATGGGCACAACTTCCTGAAAACGTGATGTGTGCCAGCTGGTGAGGGGATGAGAAGCAGATCCTGCAGTTTGCAGCTACAATGAGCCCAGCAGTGTTTGCATTCCTTGCAGAAACTGCAGCTTTGGCAATTCTGCTGGACTCAAAAGGCAGTGGAATAGAGCTGATCAAAGATGAATATCACCTTCACCTCGGTGAGCCAGGGGTGGCAGAAGCTCTGTGCCTGCTGATGAATGAGATGGTTCAGTATGGTGAGATGGCTGCTGCTGTCACTTCTGAGTCTCCTCCTCTCTCCCATCCCCAAAATCAGTAAAACCACAACAGCAGCTCTCAGGAAAGACTTACTTTGTGCCTGAGAAAGCTCCAATTTATCCTCCTGAGAATTCACTCCACTTGTTCCAAACAAATACCACTCTGACGGTAAAACATTTTAACTTCATCTTATCTTGCCTCCTCCTCTGTCCTCTCCTTGTACTCCTTTAGCTCCTGCTCCACTGGCAGTTGTGCTATAACCAGAAATTTCCTGTTCATTTGCACTGCAGATGAGGTTATGCTGGATATGAGGTCCCAGAAAACAGACAAGCTGCTGTGTGAAATAAAACTCCAGTTTCCATTTAGCACGGTATGGAGAAGTATCTGTGGTAATAAAATACATTAGGATATTATTTCTGGTGAGGGATTTGATCATAGTGCAGAAATTTAGAGAATTAGCTGCATGTGGAGTGAAGATTGAGTTTGTAAGGATAGTTCTAACTACTGAAAATAAATGGTTGAAAGTTGTTTTTCTTGTTGTTGTTGATGCTGAAATTTTAAAAACTTATGTTCTGGTCTCTTGCACTATTACATTAATTTACTACAATCCTCATGCTAAACCAGGCTGAAGTTTACAGGAATAAAGCCATAAGTACATTACATCCAGTTTATTTTTGGTTTGGAAGTGGCATCATTAACAAATAAAAACCCAGCAACTTTCTGACACCTTGTGGGAAGATTTAACTTAGGTTGAATTTCACCAAGTAGTCACACTGGGAAAAAAAAAAAAAAGAAAAACCAGCAGTATCAGAGCTATTTAATGTGTTACACTAATATTTCTTTTGCAATGGCTTGCTGGCAAGAAATCAATGATTAGGTTTGCTCATCAAGCCAATAACACTGGTTAATTTTGCTGATTTTAGTTATGTATTTACAGAATTGTTTTCAAAGAGTTCTAAACTGTTCTTCAGGTTCTCCCGCAGGCACTGCCTGCACCCCTTCAATGAACACTGCAGCCACAAGGTAGCGCAGAAAAAAATAACACAGAAAGGGAGAAAGCTCCCTCTCCTGTTCTAACAACAGCAGCCACTTCAAAGACATGCTAGACACATTGTTTTTATTAATAAATGAATACAAAAATAACTGGAGCAACAAGGTAACCTTCTGTTTGACAATTCTCACATTTCCCTCCAGGAGATTCAGACCCTGGTGAATGCAACGCTTTTGAAACTGAGGAAGGAAAAACGCTTTATCTAAGAACAAGACTTGGCCACTGCTGGATACAAAAGCCTGGATCCTTCATTAAAAGATTCTTGCACCAGGAAAAAAAGAATATTGGGCTATTAATAATATATAAACAGATATTTATTGCTGGTTTAGGTACCACAACTGTGTAAGTAACAGCAATAATTAAGAATTCACCTTGTAACTGACCTCAACATACTTGAAATAAAGATTTTAATCCTCAGAGTTTTGACAAAGCAATGACAGTTTCTTCCTTCCTCTATCATAATTTATTTTTAAAAAATTATTCAGTGTCTATTTCCATTGAAGAAATTTAACTGATGAAGTTCTTCGTCTGCAGGCATTTGTTACAAATGTTATTTGAAGACAGTAGCAGGCATCAGGCACGGGGACCATCCACAGGGATCCCAGCAGCTTTCTTGGGCAGCAGCATTCCTGTACTTCCACGTTGTTGGATTTGGATTGATTTTATGAAGTAGCTGCAGTCAGTTCTGACCTCTCTACATTTGGAATGTGACATCAAACCAGCAACTGCTGCAGATGAAAGATTCTACCCCGTGTTTTTACGTTTTACATTTTTTGTTGTGAGCTTTGTTCTTAACAGCAGCTTCCCATTTCTTTTTCTCTAAGGTGTAAAGTCTCATAGCAGCTTGTGCATCCTGGATCTGAAAGAGAACAGACCAGACAGGGATGTGAGATCATAAACAGCTAAATCTTCCATCATTTTAATCCATCCTTCCAATTAGCATTTCATGATCTCTTTTTACATTTAGGCTCTGTGCCTACTGAAAGGGATACATGGTGTATTTAGAGTTCAGGGCCCAGCACAAGGCTCTGCATTTCTGATTGCTATTTGGAAAGTCATAATGACAAAATTCTCTTGATACAGGATCTATGAGCTCCCTTCCCAGTTTTGCTTCCCCAGTTCATTGCTCTTTTCCATCCTGCTGCCCACTAAAATAAAGGATCTGCTGAGGTTCAGGTGTAGCCTCTCCCACTGTTTAACCTTCCTGCTACAGTGCAGAATGCTGCTTTTAGGGTAAACAGATCTTGATCATTACCTTTTCCCTTGGGAATTTTAAAATAACAAGAATTCAGAGTTAAGAGCTGACTTGTGCACAAGTTGTTTATGAAATGAGAAAACAGTGAGCAAGCCTAGATGCCAATCTCGCTGCTGCTGTGCAAGCAGAGCTTGCTGAGTTTCACTGGGATGAAGGCACAGATTCTGGACTGAATGTAGAACCCAGAGCTGGATGTTCTGAGGAGGTACCTACCGAGCAGTGCTCTGCTGTCTGCACCTGAACATTCAGCAGCCTCTCACAGAGCAGCTTCAGGGATGGCCTGGAACACTAGAGAAAAAAAGATCATAAACCATGCTGTCTCACAGGACTTGAAATAACAGAGATGAGTGTAGCCATCAAAATATGTTCTTCAAAGAATAGCACAGCTTAGCCTCTGCTGGTGAAACATCAGGAATAATTAAATTATGAGATTTGGGTGTGCATAGGTAGGAAAGAAGGAACAGGGTCAGGTAAAAGCAAGCTCTGGAGTCTGTTAACTGAGCACCTTCCCAGCAGTCTCTTACCTTGACTCTCTGTTTGAAAGGTTTGTATCTCTGTGTGTCCCTCATCTTCTTCTGAGGATGATCAAGAAGCAGGACCTAGAAGAAACCACAGTTTCAGTCTAAAATGTGTTATTGCATGAAACCTTACAGAGCTGAATGTGCAGCTGCCTTTTGTTTCCTCCCATCCATTGTAAGAGACACTTTAAACCCATGAAAGGACCAGACCCAGCTCAAACAGCCACGGGCTGCAGTCAGGACCAGTTTCCAGGAGTTCAGGTGTGCTCCCTTCATCCACAATGCTGTATTAGAAATTGAATTTTCAATGTACCTTTAGATCATTCTGTAAGGCGTGGCCAACCAAAATCCTTCCATTCAGGATCTCAGCCACCTCCTTCTGAACCGTTTTAAAGTCTTCACCTAAAAGTGGCACACAAAGAAACAGTTTCCATGAGCAAACACTGCATCTTTTCTGGGAAGTAACTGTATCCTTGGGACTGTAGTTGTTGTACAGTGCACTGAATCCCTGCTTGCTAGAACATATAGAATTCCACAAAGAGAACAGCATGAAAAGGAATTTTTTTTTCAATACCATATTCCACCAGTTTATTCCTTCAAGAGTGATCACTGTATAAAAGCACTTCTTCCCACAATTTTTCTTAGCATTAAGTTTAACTTAAATCTCAGCATTTTGTTTTCCCAAGTTAGGTCTCAAAACTGTTCCAACCCATTGAATTCTCCCCCTGAAAATCCTTTAGGGGGAAACCCCTCGTACCTGTGTTTATATTCTGAGGCTGTATGCCACTGACAGCTGTCCTGTAGTCTGTCACCTTCTCTGTGGGCTTGACATACTTGTCATAAACACACTTCCCAAACTGGTTGACGATGGACACCCGAGCCAGGATGCTGTCCTCGCCCTTGGGGCCCACCCCCACCATCTCACAGTCCATGGCCACGGCTCGGGTCAGCCTGAAAGGCAAAGGGACAGCTTGGGGACAGCTTGGGGACAGGCTGGGGACAGCTCTGCAGGGCCCAGCTGGAGCTGACAAGGTTCACACCTTGATTTGAACAGGGCTTCTATAAAAATGCAAAGTGTATCAGCATGCAGTTATAGTGTTACTATAGGACAGTATGCAGTTAACACTCTGCTATTCACAAAAAAATTAAAAAGAAAGTAGATCAGTATGCAAAGAAAACAGGACATTGGGGATATTTCCAAATGCAGCTTCTGCTTAATCCAAAGGAAGCCACACTAAGTATCCCAACAGGGGGATACTTTTTGTCCTTTTTGCTCCTTTTTGTCTTTAAGGATGCCAGACAGCATCAACTAAGAGGTGCAGGGCACCAAAACTTTGATTTTGATTCATGTACTAAGTGGAACTGTAAATAGATCTCCCAATAATCCACCTGCCTGGCAGCAGATGCAGGGAGATGTCAGCTCACTGTGCAGATCAGTTCTGATCAGTCTGATGCCATCCTTCCCCTGGAATGTCACTCACCCATCAAAAGCCTTTTCCTTAACCAGCACCTGCTCCACAGCCTGGGATTGCTCTGTTTCCAGTCCCAGGTTCCTTCTGGCAATTTTTGCTGCTTCAGGTCCAATTGCTGCTTCAATGTCTTTTGGATCAACGTCATCAAACCAGATGTCAGCCCTGGCAAGAACAGATTTAATTACATTTAACTTCCTCAAAGCAATCTGGTGTCTGTTGTACAAAAAAGTGTGTTTACTTTTCAAACCAAGAGATAAACCCTGTGAAAATTAAATCTATGACTGGCACCTCTGCAGGTTTCTTGCTGTGTCTGAGGAGTAGGGGCAAAATGTGTTTTATTTCTTTCAGAATTTAGTCTGGAAAAGTGCAGCTGTTTTGAATGTATCTCTCTATGCTGCTCCCAAAATAAATATTCACATTCAGGGCTGCTGCCTGAAATACTCACTCTTTGGGCTGCTGCTCCACGTGTTCCTCAGCTTTCCTCCTCTTATGTTTCAGCTCATCCTCCTCCTTCACAATAATGCCATTTTTCTTTTTTTCTTTGCAATCTTTCCCATTGCTTTTGGTGCCATTTAAGTTCTTATTTGCTGTAACCCCCTTGGATTCTGGCTTGGCCAAAGGAGGACTGCCTTTAGCAGAACCATTGTCCATTTTCTTTGTGGATTTGGCCTTTACCACATTCCCATTCCCATTGACTGCTGGGACTTCTGGGCTTTTGGCTGCTTTGAGTGGCTGCTTCTTTTTGCTGTCTGTTTGACCCGTAGAGATGGGCTTGTTGGAGTTATTTGTCTTCTGTTTCAGCAGCTAAAATGACATTAAATAATAATACTTTTTTAAAAAGATAAAAATATAAAGGAAAAAGAGCCTGGAAAAGAGCAGGCTTTAGAGCCACTTGTGTCCTTCCAGCACCTAAAAAGAGCCTTCAAGAAAGGGGGAGAGGGATTATTCACAAGAGCCTGAAGTGACAGGACACAGGGGATGACTTCAAACTGCCAGAGGACAGGGTTAGATGGGATATTGGGAAGAAATTCTTCCCTGTGAGAGTGGGGAGACCTTGGCACAGGGTGCCCAGAGAAGCTGTGGCTGCCCCTGGATCCCTGGAAGTGTCCAAGGCCGAGCTGGACGGGGCTCGGAGCACCCCGGGCCAGTGGAAAGTGTCCCTGCCCTCGATCCGAATTGACCCCACCGTGGAGCTGCACCCAGACACCGCCAGCACGGCCCCGCTGCTCCCCTGTCCCAGCTCCCGGGGCCGCATCCCCCGCTCCCCCTCACCTCCTGCAGCGCCTTCCAGTTGGAGGAGAACTCCTCGGGTTTGCGGGGGGGACCCACAGCCGCCCTGCCGGGGCTTTTGGACGCGGCCGCCGCTTCCCCCAGGGCCTTCCTCTTCTTCCTCCTCTTCTTGCTCTTCCCCGGGGCCGGGCCGCTCAGCGCCGCCGCCTGCGGCTCCGCAGGACTCTGCTTGGCCATGCGGGGATCAGCGGGGTGGGAGCGGGACCTGGATCGGGATCGGGATCGGAATCAGGGA